>JAEIFT010000836.1:0-64738 GCA_018904225.1 Lordiphosa mommai
GTACTAATTTAAGAACTAATATAAGTACTAATTTAAATACTAACTTAAGTACCCAGTCGGACTTGACTGTATGCCAGAAGCACATCTCGCACAGTTCTTTTTCCACTAAGAAGTAGTTCCAAACACATGCAGTCTTCAATTCGCTTTTGTACAGGGGCGAAACGCGCTAATAGAAGGGACGTTTGGATGGGTTGTTGTTGTAGGCTCAACTTCGTAAAAACGTTCGGGTGTTCCTTCCAATTTTAGATTCCATTTGCACCCCATCAGATGGCATTCTTTTTGGCAGGGAAGATTGCACGCATGCAGTACACGTGCTTTAAGAACGCAAGCGTCAAAACTTTGAAAACTTTGTATTTGTATATTAAAAAAGTATTTTTATTTTTATACCCTTGCAGAGGGTATATTAAAATTGTCACGATGTTTGTAACGCAGTGAAGGAAGCATTTCCGACCACATAAAGTATATATATTCTTGATCAGCATGACGAGCTGAGTTCATTTCCGTCTGTCCGTCTGTCCGTCCGTCCGTCCGTCTGTCCGTCTGTCCGTCTGTTTCTATGCTATCTCCTCCCTCAGTTTTAAAGCTATCTTGACCAAACTTTGCAAAAAGTCTTTAAATACAAATACGCTGCACATTTGTCGGAACCGGCCGGATCGGATGACTATATCATATAGCTGCCATAGGAACGATCGGTCCAAAAACTAGTTTTTGTAGGAAAACCTTTTTTATTTTCCATCTTAGCTGCACCAATTGTGGTATATATTAGTTCTATATGCTTCTACACAATTCTGGTAAAATTTATCAAAATCGGATGACTATAGCATATAGCTGCCATATAAACGGTCGGTGCAAAAACTAGTTCCAGAAAGAAAAACTTTTTTGTTTTCCATCGTAGCATCACCAATCGTGGTATATATTAGTTTCATATACTTCCACACAATTCTGGAAAAATTTATCGAAATCGGATGACTATAGCATATAGCTGCCATAGGAACGATCGGTCCAAAAACTTGTTCTAATGAGAAAAACTTTTTTGTTTTCCATCGTAGCGTCACCAATCGTGGTATATATTAGTTTTATATGCTTCCACACAATTCTGGAAAAATTTATAAAAATCGGATGACTATAGCATATAGCTGCCATATAAACGGTCGTACCAAAACTAGTTCTAGTGCGAAAAACTTTTTGTTTTCCATCGTAGCGTCACCAATCGTGGTATATATAAGTTTTATATGCTTCCACACAATTCATGAAAAATTTTCAAAATCGGGTGACTATAGCATATAGCTGCCATATAAACGGTCGGTGCAAAAAACTAGTTCCAGAAAGAAAAACTTTTTATAGCTGCCATAGGAACGATCGGTCTAAAAAACTAATTCTAGTGAGAAAAACTTTTTTGTTATCAATGGTAGCGCCTTTCAAAAACTGCAAGATTTAAAACATCGGCGTAGCCGATGTTAGCCTTCTATTTTTTAAGTTCCGTTACGGTTAAAGTTTAAAGTTTAGAATGGTTTAAATTAATTATGGTAATACTTAGTCTGATTTAAATTGCCAATTATATGTATGTAAAGCCAGTAATTTTTGCAGTCTGTTAAATGGGGAGATAGGTAAAACAGCTTATTTTAGAATATCTTGAAATGTAGAAAGTAAATATTAAGCTGTTTGCTTTAATTAACACAAATACTTACTATTAACAAATTCGAAGTGTAAAACATAAGAGATTGATATTTTCACATCATTATGCGGCAAACACCAACTTCTAACTAAAGGCAATTCTAAAAGGCAACATCAAAAAATCACGTGTTTGTTTTTGCTCGTTTCCTTTGTATTCATAATTGCTTTTCGCTGCTTCTCTGTTCGGCTTTCATCCCTCATTTTGGTTTACAACAGCACGGGTGCTATAAGTGTGCCATTAGAAGGGAAGTTTGCATGTTATGCAGATTTTACGCCTTCCTAGATACTTCTAAAAGAACGTGTTTTGCGAAGAACGAACGATCGTCAATCGTTCGGGTCTCATTTCAAACTTTTCTTTTCAATAGCACAGGTGCTACATGCGTGCTAATAGAAGGGACGCTTGCATGTTGTGCTGGCTTTCTCACTTCTAACCTACTGCCAAAAGGAACGTGAATCACTTTTCATACAGATTTTATGCCTTCTTTCATACTGCAAAAATTGGTAGTGCATTTTCCTTGTAAAAGAAGTATGAAAAATGGCATTCTTTTGGGAACCACGTTCCGCAAAGTCAAACTGGGAAATGATCAGCTGACACCGGTACGTATGGGAGACTTTGGGGGCTTAACCCCCTACCAAACTTCAAAATATCTAGGCTTGCTAAGTATTTTTTTCCTCTCATTAAAGGTATAATGTTGGAGACACAAGTTGGCTGCTAATTGTTTTATTTTCTACTTTAAATGAAAAACTATTTTGGCCAATGCTTTGTAACCACTGGATCATTTACTATACTAGGGATGGACGTTTTATGAAATGAATTTGTCAACTTGCAATGTTTTTATTTTTTATTCTATTCTTGCCACATACACACACATACATACTTACAAAATATCGCCATGCATTTTTATACACTTGAAAAGTGTATATTAATTTTGCCCAGAAGTTTGTAACGCATAGAAATATTCATTTCCGACCCCATAAACTGTATATATTCTTGATCAGGACGACGAGCTGAGTTCATTTCCGCTTGTCCGTCCGTCCGTCTGTCTGTCCGTCTGTCCGTCTGTCTTTCTGTCTGTTTCTACGCGAACTAGTCTCTCAGTTTTAAAGCTATCGAGCTGAAATTTTGCACAGAGTCTTCTGCACTAACATCTAACTGCACGCAACTAATATGTCGGAACCGGCCGGATCGGATGACTATATCTTATAGCTGCCATAGGAACGATCGGTCGAAAAATAAGTCTTTGTGAGAAAAACTTTTTTGATTTCCATCGTAGCGTCTCCAATCGTAGTATATATTTGTTTTATATGTGTCCACACAATTCTGAAAAAATTTATCAAAATCGGAAGACTATAGCATATAGCTGCCATATAAACGGACGGTCACAAAACTACTTCTAGTGAGAAAAACTTTTTTGTTTTCTATCGTAGCGTCCCCAATCTTGGTATATATTAGTATTATATGCTTTCACATAATTTCGAAAAAAATGATCAAAATCGGATGACTATAGCATATAGCTGCCATGGGAACGATCGGTCGGAAAATGTGTTTTACTAAGAAAAGTTTTTTTTTTAAAGTATCAAATTTTTATTATCAATGATTTAAAAATTTTAAATATCTGATATCTATATCCTATATATATTTTTCCAGTTAAATCAGTTGGAGTAAAGTTTTTCAAGTGTATTAAAACTTCGGCACAGTCGAAGTTAGCTTTGCCTTCTCGTTTTTGATTGTGGGTGTGTGTGTGTAAGCGTTTACCCAGTCGGACTTTGCGGAACGTGGTTCCCAAAAGAATGCCATTTTTCATACTTCTTTTTACAATGAAAAATGCACTACCAATTTTTGCAGTATGAAAGAAGGCATAAAATCTGTATGAAAAGTGATGCACGTTCCTTTTGGCAGTAGGTTAGAAGTGAGAAAGTCCGCACAACATGCAAGTGTCCCTTCTATTAGCACGCATGTAGCACCTGTGCTATTGGAAAGAAAAATTTGAAATGAGACCCGAACGATTGACGATCGTTCGTTCTTCGCAAAACACGTTCTTTTAGAAGTATGTTGGAAGGCGTAAAATCTGCAACACATGCAAACTTCCCTTCTGATGGCACACATATAGCACCCGTGCTGTTGTAAACCAAAATAAGAAATGAAAGCCGAACAGAGAAGCAGCGAAAAGCAATTATGAAAACAAACGGGAACGAGCAAAAACAAACACGTAATTGTTTGATGTTGTGTAGAATTGCCTTTAGTTAGAAGTTGGAGTTTGCCGCATAATGATGTGAAAATATTAATCTCTTGTGTTTTACACTTCGAATTTTTTAATAGTAAGCATTTGTATTAATTAATGTAGACAGCTTAATATTCACTTTCTACATTTCAGATATTATAAAATAAGATGCTTTACCTATCTCCCCCATTTAACAGACTGCAAAAATGACTGTCTTTACATACATATAATTGGCAATTTAAATCAGACTAAGTATTACCATAATCAATTTAAACAATTCTAAATTTTAAACTTAAACCGTAACCGAACTTAAAAAAATAAAAATACATTTATAATATATATGGAAACTAAAGTTGGAAGAAACACCCGAACGTTTTCACAAAGTTGAGCCTACAACAACAACCCATCCAAACGTCCCTTCTATTAGAACAGTACCTGCTGCGTTTCGCCCCTGTACAAAAAGCGAATTGAAGACTGCATGTGTTTGGAACTACTTCTCTCGTGGAAAAAGAACTGTCCGAGATGTGCTTCTGGTATACAGTCAAGTCCAACTGGGATGCGTCGAATTAAATGCATTGATGCTAATTCGTGTGCGCCCCGTGCCCATCTCTAGCTTAAGGCACACACACACACACTTGATCTCGGCAAACTATGATGCAATAAGACGGTGAGGCGAGATTGAAAAAATTTTAGCTCAGAGCTCATTGAGAAATTTATGCCCAACAATCGTTGGCTGCATACTGAAGAGTTTTAAGCTGAAAAGAGAGTGTTCTCCTAACTTGCCCCACCTTGTGAATCCACCATGCAGCATGTATACCATCTAGTACTGCTGGTGGCGATTGACCATGCTAGCACTACACACTCGGCTGGTCCGCACATGGGTACTTTCCTGACTAACCCTATGGTAAACGAACGCCGAACCACCAAAAAAGAAAAACAATTTATTCCCTGTATATTCTGTAGGTTACTGCGAAGGGGCCAACGCAGGAGTTCGGTGGGCTGCAACGCCGAACCAGTGTATGAAAAAAAGAGAAAGAAAGCAAAGCGCAATGCATAAGCGAAATTTTGTTGTTTTATGCATTTTTCGTTAAATAACAAAAACAAATGCAATGTTAGCACTGTTATTTTTCGTCTTCATTGCACGTGTTTCTTCTTTGCTAGAACATTCTTTTGCTATTGCCCCTTTCTTCAGTTTGTCACAGCATTTGGTACAAGCAGCAATTTAAAGTGAAGTGATACACAAAAAAAAATTATTTAAAAGGTAAGACTTAATTGAAATAAAAACAATAAACAAAATTAAAACGAGAAGGCAAAGCTTACTTCGACTGTCGAAGTTTAAATACACTTGAAAAAGTTTACTCCATCTGATTTAACCGGTAAAAATATATAGAATATAGATATCAAATATTTTAAACTTTTTTAATATTTAATAATAAAAATTTGATACCATAAAAAAAACTTTTCTTAGTAAAACACATTTTCCGACCGATCCGTTTAATGGCAGCTATATGCTATAGTCATCCGATTTTGATACATTTTTTCAAAATTATGTGAAAGCATATAAAACTAATATATACCAAGATTGAAGATGCCACGATGGAAAACAAAAAAGTTTTTCTCACTAGAAGTAGTTTTTTGTCCGACCGTTTATATGGCAGCTATATGCTATAGTCACCCGATTTTGATACATTTTTTCAAAATTATGTGAAAGCATATAAAACTAATATATACCAAGATTGAAGATGCCACGATGGAAAACAAAAAAGTTTTTCTCACTAGAAGTAGTTTTTTGTCCGACCGTTTATATGGCAGCTATATGCTATAGTCTTCCGATTTTGATAAATTTTTTCCGAATTGTGTGGAAACATATAAAACTAATATATACTACGATTGGTGACGCTACGATGGAAAATAAAAAAGTTTAACTCACAAAGACTTATTTTTCGACCGATCGTTCCTATGGCAGCTATAAGATATAGTCATCCGATCCGGCCGGTTCCGACATATTAGTTGCGTGCAGTAAAAAGAAGACTCTGTGCAAAATTTCAGCTCGATAGCTTTAAAACTGAGGGACTAGTTTGCGTAGAAACAGACAGACAGACGGACAGACGGACAGACGGACAGACAGACAGACAGACAGACAGACGGACGGACGGACAAGCGGAAATGAACTCAGCTCGTCGTCCTGATCAAGAATATATAGATTATGGGGTCGGAAATGAATATTTCTATGCGTTACAAACTTCTGGGCAAAATTAATATGCACTTTTTAAGTGTATAAACATGTATAGCAACAGGCATATTAGAAGGCTTAAAAAGGAACAAAAAAAAAAATATTTAAATAAATTAAACAGCGTCGCGGCAGATGAAGAGGTGTTGGAAAGTGAAAGAATTGTTTGTGAACAAATTGAATGTGAAATAGAACATGTAGAGGAAATAACTAATTTAAATAATATTCAAAGTTAAATTTATGTAGAAACGGAAGAAAAAATAGCTTAAGTGAAGACTTATAAAATTGGTTTTTGAAGCATAGGCCGACGCGTGAATGCTCTATGGATTTAGTTCGCGTGTTAAAGAAAAATAATTTGCACGTTGCGCCATTTTACAAATATACTTCGCAAAAAAAAACAGATATTACACAAATAGCTGGCGGTCGGTATTTACATGTAGGGATTAAAAATAAACTTGATAGAATTTCGTTCTCAATTGATTTAAATGATCATTTATTATACTCTGTACCGAAGGTACAAAGAGTATATTGGGTTTGTGCAAATGTATGTAACAGCCAGAAGGAAGCATCTCCGACCCTATAAAGTATATATATTCTTGATCAGCATCAACAGCCGAGTCGATATAGACATGTCCGTCTGTCCGTCTGTCCGTCCGTCCGTCTGTCCGTATGAACGCTGAGATCTCAGAGACGGTAAGAGATAGAGGTTTGAGGTGTATGGAACATATATTTCTTTTACTTGCAGGCAGATCAAGTTTAGTTTTTTTTTTGCCACGCCCCTGCCTCCACCGCAAATCGAAAAACCGTATATCTTCTACAATTTTGGAGTTAGGTTGTTCGAACCTTCTAGACATATATTCTACTCATAATTTCTTATCGACCCCCATACTAGAGCTGTAAAAACATCGATAGTGCCCCCCATCGATGTTTTCGATAGTGATAGTCTAAACCATCGATTATTTCGATATTATCGACCAAAAAAAAAGTTTTTTATAAAAATTTTTAAATTGTTTTTTAAACCTATTTTGTTTAAACAATTCAGGTTGCATTACATATATACAGCTGCGGCAAAAATAAAATCACATTTTGTACTTTTTTAAAGAGCAAAAAATAATAGTTTGAAAGCAACTTAAAATTTTTTAATTTTTATTCGATATTATTGATTAATAAAGACTGCAAATTAAAAAAAAAATGTTGTTGTGTCCGTTCTTCGGGAAGTACTTAAGAATATTAATATTATTGATTTATAATGATTACAAACTAAATAAACAGTTTTCGGGATTATCTGTTCTTCGGAAAGTTGATGGAAATATTGATATTAATTATTAAAAATTATTATAATTTAAATAAAAAGTGAGATCATCTGTTCTTTGGGAAGATGATGGAACATAATGATAAAAAAATAAATAAACTCAGTCCTGCAGCCACTGATTTTTGTTAAGCATAAAGAGAATGTTTAAATGCTTTGGTTTTAAAGATGTCCTTCTCTCAGATATTATTTGACCAGCTTCGCTAAACATTCTCTCTGATTCGGTAGAGGATGCCAGAACGCAGAGGTAGCGCATGGCGATTTCCACCAAGCTTGGGTAACCAAGAAATGAGTCTGTGAATAACAATACATATACTAGTATATGTAGTATATATGCAAATAATCCGGCGCGCTTTGCTTTGCCACCATCAGTATAGCCGCCAAAATGATGAAAAAAACGTTTAGCAATGATACCACCCCCGCCAACCATTTTCCGACCTTTAGAAATGAGAAAATTCCGACCTTTGCAGTGAACTTCCCAAAATAAAACAAGTAAGAAAGTCGACTGTAATATACTCTGTACCAGTTTGTATGTAACTGATAACTTTAAAGTGTGAGGTTTTTTCAAAATCTGAGGGTGGCAACTCTTTCGACTATCGTTCATCTGGTTGAAAAACGATGTACGGGCTCGATAAGTAATGATGGGTAGAATTACCCTAATACAAATTATAAAATTTGTATATAATTTCCTATTAACATAATCATATCTATCATATTTCTGACCGCACGCCATCTCAATTGCATCGCTCCTCTCATACTTCGTCTTTGCCTACTTACACAATCTATTGGAAAGAAGGGAGGAGGAAACTGAAAGCGGCGCAGTCCAGTAAGCTATTGCCCTCTCGCTCTCTCTTTCTCGTAAGTGGCTGCAGTGTTGTTGTTGCCGTTGCATTAAATTTTCTTTTACATATAGAGCCACTATTGTTCATCTGATTCGAACCTATTAGACATATATTCTACTCATCATTACTTATCGAACCCCCATACATTGTTTTCCGATCAGATGAACGATAGTAGAGTTGCCAACCCCGCAATTTGAAAAACACCTTAAATATCCAGCAATATTGGAGTTAGGTTGTTCGAACCTTCTAGGCATATATTCTACTCATCATTACTAATCGAGCTCCCATACATCGTTTTCCGATCAGTTGAACGATAGTAGAGTTGCCACCCCCGCAATTTTAAAAACACCTCAAATATCCCGCAACTTTGGAGTTAGGGTGTTCGAAGCTTCTAGGCATATATTCTACTCATCATTACTCATCGAGCTCCTGTACATTGTTTTCCGATCAGATGAACGATAGTAGAGTTGCCACCCCCGCAATTTGAAAAAAATCGAATATCTTCCACAATCTTAAAGACAGATTGTTTGAACCTTTTAGGCATTTATCTTAATCGTCATTACTTATCGATCCACCATACACCGTTTCCAGATCAGATGAACGATATTCGAGTTATAAGCAAATCAAATGAGTACGCTAGGCAGCACTTGCGCAGTTTGTGTGACCCCACACTTTAAAGTTATTAGTTGTTGTCGGTCTTGACCGACTCTCTTACTTGTTTTTTGATGTCAACATTGACGGTATTCCCCTTTTTAAAAGTTCTAATGCACAACTTTGGCCCGTTCTTATTCGTTTAGTTAACGTAATAGATTCACCCATTATGCCTGTTGGCATATTTTTTGGAAAATCTAAGCCATATAGTTGTGATGAATTTTTAAGCAAATTCATTTCTGAGTGTGAGTTCCTAATTAATAATGGAATTGAGGTAGGCAAAAAGCACATTACAATAAGTCTAAGGGCCATTGTATGTGATGCGCCAGCCAGGGCTTTCATTAGTGGAACTCCTGGACATACATCGTCACATGGATGTTCAAAGTGCAACCAAATAGCGCGAAAATTAAATGGTGTTTTAACTTACAAGACAGAGAGTGGAGACTTAATAACAGACGAAGATTTTTCGAACAGAAAATACTCTGATCACCACAGCCAACAATATTTGACAAAGAAATCACCCTTTGAAAAGTTAAACATCAGAATGGTTACTCAGATTCCCTTGGACTCTATGCATCTCATCGATTTAGGAGTTACGCGCAAATTTATAGTTAGATTAATGACAAATAAAATTTGCTAAAGATAATATAACTAGTATATCTCAGAAACTGAGGTGTTTACGTAGAAATGTACCCAAAGAATTTGCAAGAAAGCCTAGAGAGTTGAATGAAGTATTAAAGTGGAAAGCCACCGAATTTAGTCATTTTTTACTGTCCACAGGTATTTCTGTTTTAAAGAATGAATTATCTGATGATCAGTATTATGTGTTTCTTTTATTGCATTGCGCATATAGAATGTTGTGCTGCCCAAAGAAAAGAGAATCAAATTTGGAAACCTGTCAGCGCATGCTACAGCTTTTTGTTGAAAATTTTCCTCTCATATTTGGCGACAATAGTGTTTTATACAATATTCATAGCTTGCTGCATATGAAAGATACGATTAATCAAGTGGGCGATCCTGTTGGGGGCTCCGCATACGCTTTCCAAAATTATTTACAGGTTCTGAAGCGTTCTGTTCGAAAGCCTACAAAAATATTAGAACAAATACATAGGCGAATAGACGAAGAGAGGTTTACACCGCCCTTATTAAACTTCGAACTTAAAATGGGCAATAAAATGATTTCATTTAAGGGATGTACACTAACACAAAAGGCACCTGACAATTACTGCCATGTTGAAGGCGGTTATTGTATCAATTTTAGATTCATCAATAGAAGATTCTGACGGCCTAATTAAAGGACGTCGACTTGTAAACTTAAGAAACTTTTATACAGAACCCATAAATTCTTCAAGCATAGGAATTTATCTTTTAAATGCGGAAGCCTTACCCACTGAAGAAATGTTTCTATTGACCCAAGTAGAATGTAAGGCGATCGCGATTCCGTTTTCAAGTGAGCTCATTATAATGCCAATGCTACATCATATGAACAATTAAGTTGCTTGTCTTACTTGTGTGATCTCTAAAACTCTACTACAATTTGAAAAGGAGGTTTTTAGTCCGTAGGCTCGCAAAGCACTAATGCTGAGCGAGAATCGGGCATGTTCTACACGACGGCGTGGGGGACATCTTTAGAAGATTTCCCTTCCTCGTTTCGCATAATGAAAAAAAAAAAAAAAATTGTAGATAGTTTTAGTGATCAGTTTATAATTTTATTTTTCATACAGAAGATTTTACAGAGGCATGTCTGGAAGGCCACAAAAAAAAATAAAGCGTAGTGCTTTCACCCTAAGCGGTAAGTACCAAAATCTTTTCCACATAAATTTAATTACATTTAAAAAAATAAATAACTATTTGGATTTCAGAGAACCAAGCCAATTGCCACTGTGTGGAAGCCATAGATCGTCTGGAAACGACATTAAATGTTCTTTTTGGCTGAGGTACACGCTATGCGAGGTATGCTTTCATTCATAGTGTCCTGTTCTGAATTCCCAGTTGATTTTCGTGTAAACGTCGTATGTCTAGTTTAATATATATGTATTTTTTTTTACCGGCCACATATTCGATGTTTTGACTCATAAACAATGCAAAAAAATATAGAAAACTTTTATATTTTGTTTACGGTCAACTTGATATGTAGATGATATTAACAAAAACATGGTTGCGCTAACTCGCCTTTTTTTTTGTCGCGTTAATATTATCTACACATTTTATTGACCGTACCTACCTTGAACAATAAACAAAATATTAAAGTTTTCCATATTTTTTTGCATTGTTTATGCGTCAAAACATCGAATATGTCGTTATATATATATGTCTAGTTCTGGGGACCGGTTGGGAAGTAGTGAGTTCACTACCCACTAGCAGACCACCAGTAGTTACCCGACACACCCTTACCAATGCTTTCCATCATTTCCATTTTTATATGAAATGTCCGCGTACATGGGGACCAGCGACACCACATCGTTTACCGGGAGCCTAGTGATAAGGGGCCCCATGAAAGAGGTGGTCATATGGTTACCCATGTAAGGGGTGGTGATATGGGTACCCATGGAAGGGGTGGTGATATGGGTACCCATGGAAGGGGTGCTGAAACGGGTACCCATGGAAGAGTAAGGATAAAGAGTGACTAAACTATGAGCTGCTTTATTATACACTTGAAAAGTGTATATTAATTTTGCCCAGAAGTTTGTAACGCATAGAAATATTCATTTCCGACCACATAAACTATATATATTCTTCATCACGACGACGAGCTGAGTTCAATTCCGTCTGTCCGTCCGTCCGTCCGTCCGTCTGTCTGTTTCTACTCAAACTAGTCCCCCAGTTTTAAAGCTATCGAGCTGAAATTTTGCACAGAGTCTTCTTTTTGCTGCACGCAACTAATATGTCGGAACCGGCCGGATCGGATGTCTATATCTTATATATAGAAACGGTCGATAAAAAAACTAGTTCTAGTGAGAAAAACTTTTTTGTTTTCCATCGTAGCGTCACTAATCTTGGTATATGATAGTTTCATATGCTTCTACACGTTTCTGGAAAAATTTATCAAAATCGGATGGCTATATCATATAGCTGCCATAGAAACGGTCGGTCAAAAAACTAGATCTAGTGAGAAAAACTTTTTTGTTTTCCGTCGTAGCGTCACCAATCTTGGTATGTGTTAGTTTTATATGCTTTCACACATTTATGGAAAAATTGATCAAAATCGGATCACTATAGCATATAGCTGCCATAGAACCGATCAGACGAAAATGTGTTTTAATAAGAAATTTTTTTTGAAATAAAATTTTTATTTTTAATGATTTAATAATTTTAAATAATTATATCCTATATATATTTTTCAGGTTAAATCAGTTGGAGTAAACTTTTTCAAGTGTATTATAACTTCGCAACAGTCGAAGTTAGCTTTGCCTTCTCGTATAATAATTAAATTCATTTCTTTTATTCCTTCATATTCGCATCTACATTAGTTTTGTTATTATTATTTGTGTTATTTTTAAAAATCTTTTTTTTGCAGCTGCATTGCTTTTTCTTAATTGGTCTTCAGCTGACCCAGTTCCACCGTCCAAAGTAATTGCATCTAGAAATATAAAATTCGAATCAATCAATATATTTCAAACAACAGCAATTTAAAACAAATAAACCCACTAAGCAACACTCCATAAAAATTTGTATGGCTTTTTAAAGGCAGCTTTCCCTGCACTCCATCGACATTGTAGGCCAATACCACTGTATTGGTCAATACATTTTTTAAATTTTTTAAAATGCCGCCAGGCTGAAGTACAGATTTTACTGCATCAATCTGTTAAGCGAAAATAAAATTAAAATAAATAATAACAATTTGTTAACATATTTACATATATGTCTCTGTTGGTGTCGTTTATTTGGCTGTCCAGCTCTCTCCAGCCCTTGGACAGTACCAATCGGGAATGATTTGGCAACCGTTTGTCCCTGTCCCTGCTGCCGCACTAACCCTTTTAAGGCTCCACCTTGCTCTGCCACTGCTTCCACCAAGACATCAATTTTTGCATTAGCAATATTATGTTCAGCTAAAAATAAATACATATTTAATTAAGTTTAAATGATTTTTGGCTCTGTTCCTGATTTTGAGTTGATTTTCGTGTAAGCGTTAGTATTTTGCGTTCGAATTTAACTACGTTATATATAACGTGACAAATATACCCACTCTTACTTGATCATATAAGAAAGTCGGAATTGTTTGAGCAAATGAAACCGATTGCTGAATCCCAAGACAATTCAATTCGAGAGAGAAGGATGACGGAAATAAATGAGTATATGTATTTCGCGGGCACATATTCGATGTTTTGACGCATAAACAATGCAAAAAAATATGGAAAACTTTAATATTTTGTTTATTGTTCAAGGTAGGTACGGTCAATAAAATATGTAGATAATATTAACGCGACAAAAAAAAGGCGAGTTAGCGCAACCATGTTTTTTGTTAATATCATCTACACATCAAGTTGACCGTAAACAAAATATAAAAAGTTTTCATATTTTTTTGTATTGTTTATGAGTCAAAACATCGATTATGTGCCCGCTAAAAAAAAATACATATATATTAAAATAGACATACGACGTTTACACGAAAATCAACTGGGAATTCAGAACAGGACACTATGAGTGAAAGCTTACCACGCATAGCGTGTACCTTAGCCAAAAGAACATTTAATGTCGTTTCCAGACGATCTATGGCTTCCGCACAGTGGCAATTGGCTTGGTTCTCTGAAATCCAAAAAAGTTAATTATTTTTTTAAATGTAATTAAATTTATGTGCAAAAAGATTTTGGTACTTTCCGCTTAGGGTGAAAGCACTACGCTTTATTTTTTTTTGTGTGCTTCCAGACATGCTTCTGTAAAATCTTCTGTATGAAAAATAAAATTATAAACCAATCACTAAAACTCTCTACATTTTTTTTTTTTTTCGTTATGCGAAACGAGGAAGGAAAATCTTCTAAAGATGTCCCCCACGCGACGTTGTAGAACATGCCCGATTCTCGCTCAGCATTAGTGCTTTGCGAGCCTACGGACTAAAAACCTCCTTTTCAAATTGTAGTAGAGTTTTAGATATCACACAAGTAAGACAAGCAACTTAATTGTTCATATGATGTAGCATTGGCATTATAATGAGCTCACTTGAAAACGGAATCGCGATCGCCTTACATTCTACTTGGGTCAATAGAAACATTTCTTCAGTGGGTAAGGCTTCCGCATTTAAAAGATAAATTCCTATGCTTGAAGAATTTATGGGTTCTGTATAAAAGTTTCTTAAGTTTACAAGTCGACGTCCTTTAATTAGGCCGTCAGAATCTTGTAAAATTGATACAATAACCGCCTTCAACATAGCAGTAATTGTCAGGTGCCTTTTGTGTTAGTGTACATCCCTTAAATGAAATCATTTTATTGCCCATTTTAAGTTCGAAGTTTAATAAGAGCGGTGTAAACCTCTCTTCGTCTATTCGCCTATGTATTTGTTCTAATATTTTTGTAGGCTTTCGAACAGAACGCTTCAGAACCTGTAAATAATTTTGGAAAGCGTATGCGGAGACCCCAACAGGATCGCCCACTTGATTAATCGTATCTTTCATATGCAGCAAGCTATGAATATTGTATAAAACACTATTGTCGCCAAATATGAGAGGAAAATTTTCAACAAAAAGCTGTAGAATGCGCTGACAGGTTTCCAAATTTGATTCTCTTTGCTTTGGGCAGCACAACATTCTATATGCGCAATGCAATAAAAGAAACACATAATACTGATCATCAGATAATTCATTCTTTAAAACAGAAATACCTGTGGACAGTAAAAAATGACTAAATTCGGTGGCTTTCCACTTTAATACTTCATTCAACTCTCTAGGCTTTCTTGCAAATTCTTTGGGTACATTTCTACGTAAACACCTCAGTTTCTGAGATATACTAGTTATATTATCTTTAGCAAATTTTATTTGTCATTAATCTAACTATAAATTTGCGCGTAACTCCTAAATCGATGAGATGCATAGAGTCCAAGGGAATCTGAGTAACCATTCTGATGTTTAACTTTTCAAAGGGTGATTTCTTTGTCAAATATTGTTGGCTGTGGTGATCAGAGTATTTTCTGTTCGAAAATCTTCGTCTGTTATTAAGTCTCCACTCTCTGTCTTGTAAGTTAAAACAACCATTTAATTTTCGCGCTATTTGGTTGCACTTTTGAACATCCATGTGACGATGTATGTCCAGGAGTTCCACTAATGAAAGCCCTGGCTGGCGCATCACATACAATGGCCCTTAGACTAATTGTAATGTGCTTTTTGCCTACCTCAATTCCATTATTAATTAAGAACTCACACTCAGAAATGAATTTGCTTAAAAATTCATCACAACTATATGTCTTAGATTTTCAAAAAAAATATGCCAACAGGCATAATGGGTGAATCTATTACGTTAACTAAAGGAATAAGAATGGGCCAAAGTTGTGCATTAGAACTTTTAAAAAGGGGAATACCGTCAATGTTGACATCAAAAAACAAGTAAGAGAGTCGGTCAAGCCCGACTGTAATATACTCTGTACCTGTTTGTATACAACTAATAACTTTAAAGTGTGGGGTCACACAAACTGCGCAAGTGCTGCCTAGCGTACTCATTTGATTTGCTTATAACTCGAATATCGTTCATCTGATCTGGAAACGGTGTATGGTGGATCGATAAGTAATGACGATTAAGATAAATGCCTAAAAGGTTCAAACAATCTGTCTTTAAGATTGTGGAAGATATTCGATTTTTTTCAAATTGCGGGGGTGGCAACTCTACTATCGTTCATCTGATCGGAAAACAATGTATGGGGGTTCGATAAGTAATGATGAGTAGAATATATGTCTAAAAGGTTCGAACAACCTAACTCCAAAAATGCGGGATATTTGAGGTGTTTTTCAAATTGCGGGGGTGGCAACTCTACTATCGTTCATCTGATCGGAAAACAATGTATGGGGGTTCGATAAGTAATGATGAGTAGAATATATGTCTAATAGGTTCGAACAACCTAATTCCAAAAATGCGGGATATTTAAGGTGTTTTTAAAATTGCGCGGGTGGCAACTCTACTATCGTTCATCTGATCGGAAAACGATGTATGGGTCGATAAGAAATTATGAGTTGAATATATGTCTAGAAGGTTCGAACAACCTAACTCCAAAATTGTAGAAGATATACGGTTTTTTTTCGATTTGCGGGGGAGGCAGGGGTCGTGGCAAAAAAAAACTAAACTTGATCTGCCTGTAAGTAAAAGAAATATATGTTCCATACACCTCAAACCTCTATCTCTTACCATCTCTGAGATCTCAGCGTTCATACGGACAGACGGACGGACGGACAGACGAACATGTCTATATCTACTCGGCTGTTGATGCTGATCAAGAATATATATACTTTATAGGGTCGGAGATGCTTCCTTCTGGCTGTTACATACATTTGCACAAACCCAATATACTCTTTGTACCTTCGGTACAGAGTATAATAAATGATCATTTAAATCAATTGAGAACGAAATTCTATCAAGTTTATTTTTAATCCCTACATGTAAATAACGACCGCCAGCTATTTGTGTAATATCTGGTTTTTGTTGCGAAGTATATTTGTAAAATGGCGCAACGTGCAAATTATTTTTCTTTAACACGCGAACTAAATCCATAGAGCATTCACTCGTCGGCCTATGCTTCAAAAACCAATTTTTTAAGTCTTCACTTAAGCTATTTTTTTTTCTTCTGTTTCTACATAAATTTCACTTTGAATATTATTTAAATTAATTATTTCCTCTACATGTCCTATTTCACATTCAATTTGTTCACAAACAATTCTTTCACTTTCCAACACCTCTTCATCTGCCACGACACTGTTTAATTTATTAAAAATTTTTTTTTTATGTTCGATTTTAAGCCTTCGAATATGCCTGTTTCTATACATGTTTTTAATTTTGTTTATTGTTTTTATTTCAATTAAGTGCTTGTCTTACCTTTTAAATAATTTTATTTTGTGTATCACTTCACTTTTAATTGCTGCTTGTACCAAATGCTGTGACAAACTGAAGAAAGGGGCAATAGCAAAGAATGTTCTAGCAAAGAAGAAAACTCGTGCAATGAAGACGAAAAATAACAGTGCTAACATTGCATTTGTTTTTGTTATTTAACGAAAAATGCATAAAACAACAAAATTTCGCTTATGCATTGCGCTTTGCTTTCTTTCTCTTTTTCATACACTGGTTCGGCGTTGCAGCCCACCGAACTCCTGCGTTGGCCCCTTCGCAGTAAGCTACAGAATATAGAGGGAATAAATTGTTTTTCTTTTTTGGTGGTTCGGCGTTCGTTTACCATAGGGTTAGTCAGGAAAGTACCCATGTGCGGACCAGCCGAGTGGGTTGTGCTATCATGGTCAATCGCCACCTGCAATACTAGAGGGAAGTTAATTGATGAAAATATATTATATAGCTACTATAGGAACGATTCGGCAGAAATTCGGTCTAATACAAAATGTTTGGTTTTGTATGCTTAAAGGGTAAATTAGAGTCGATTTTCACCAAACTTCTCACTTGCTCTCTTGTTCTTGTTCTCTTTTAAACTCACACACACACGCTTAATCTCAGCAAACTCTCTCTCTCTTTACACATGGACAATCGCAAACAACCCTTGAGCCTGTCGAATGGTATATGTTTGCCAACAATTTGTTTAAATTGAGTGTTAAGCTTAAACTGGCACATTTTTTTTTAAAATAGCTAGAAATGCTAGCTCTGGAAATGTCTAAATTGGCAACACTGCAGTGCATAGACAAAAAACCATTTAAAAGATTTTGATTGGTTGAATATTTCCTCACTGCTTTTTATATATAGAGAAGAAGATGATAGACAGATATTGAAGATTTCTCGCTTGAATAGCTTTGTGCAAAATGGCTTAAAAGAACAAATTAAATTCTTATACTTGCGGGCAGATCATGTTTATTTTGGGTTTTTGACACACTCCCTTCAATTTGGAAAAAGAACACACTTGTTCGTCTTATCATTTCTTATCAATTCCACACGTTTAAAGTCAATCAGATGAAAAATAGTTTTTCCCATAAAGAATTTTCCAGCAATTTTCCTTGTGGGTGAAGTTTTCACCAACAAAAAAACATCAAGCCTAATTATTTTGCATAGTATCCTTACAAACCGAGTTTGAAGCCAATCGGATTAAAAATAGTTTGTTTCCATATAGAGTTTTCCGGGAATTTCCCGACTTTTCGTGCGGATATTTCAAAATCAGAAAATCTTAAGTCTAATTATTTGCATCCTTACAATCCGAGTTTGAAGTCAATCGGATCAAAAATAGTTTTTCATTTCGAATTTTCCGGGTATTTTCTTTGTGGGCGGATTTTCCAACATTTGAAAATCTCATGTCCAATTACTTAGCATACTATCTTACAAACCGAGTTTGAAGCCAACGGATGAAAAATAGTTTTTTCCATATGGAATTTTCCTGGAATTTCCCGACTTTTCGGGCAGACTTTCCATCATCGGAAAATCTCAAGTCTAATTATTCTGCTTACCATCCTCACAAACCGAGTTTGAAGTCAATCGGATGAAAAATAGTTTTTTCCATGAAGAATTTTCCGGCCATTTTCCTTGTGGGCGGATTTTCCCAAATCTGGGAAACAAGTGTCTAATTATTTCGTTTTCTTTACTTACAAACCAAATTTCAAGTCAATCGGATAAAAAACAAAATTTTCCCCATAGTAGCTTTTCCGGGAGTTTTCCAACCCTTAGGGGTGGAATTTTCCAAAACCCTCCTTAGTGCTCACTTTCAACTCATAAGGAAACTTCTGTGAGAAATTTCAGCTTTCTATCTCTTGCCGTTCAGGCTCAACGTTGATTGCCAATCAGTCAGGACAATCTCTCTATATATAAAAAGAGTTTGTCCTGACTGACTGACTCACTGACTGACTCACTGATTCACTGATTGGCAATCAACGTAGAGCCTGAACGGTAAGACATAGAAAGCTGAAATTTTCACAAAAGTTTCCTTATGAGTTGAAAGTGAGCACTAAGGCGGGGTTTTCGAAAATTCCACCCCTAAGGGGTGGAAAACTCCCGGAAAAGCTACTATGGGGAAAATTTTGTTTTTCATCCGATTGACTTGAAATTTGGTTTGTAAGTAAAGTAAGCGAAATAATTGGACACCTGTTTCCCAGATTTCGGAAAATCCGCCCACAAGGAAAATGGCCGGAAAATTCTTCATGGAAAAACTATTTTTCATCCGATTGACTTCAAACTCGGTTTGTGAGGATGGTAAGCAGAATAATTAGACTTGAGATTTTCCGATGATGGAAAGTCTGCCCGAAAAGTCGGGAAATTCCAGGAAAATTCCATATGGAAAAACTATTTTTCATCCGTTTGGCTTCAAACTCGGTTTGTAAGGGTAGTATGCTAAGTAATTGGACATGAGATTTTTCAAATGTTGGAAAATCCGCCCACAAAGAAAATAGCCGGAAAATTCTATATGAAAAACTATTTTTGATCCGATTGACTTCAAACTCGGTTTGTAAGGATAGTATGCAAAATAATTAGACATAAGATTTTCCGATGTTGGAAAATGCGCCCGAAAAGTCGGGAAATTCCCGGAAAATTCCATATGGAAAAACTGTTTTTCATTCGATTGGCTTCAAATTCGGTTTGTAAGGATAGTATGCTAAATAATTAGACATGTGATTTTTCGATTGTGGAAAATCCACCCACAAATAGCCGGAAATTCTTCATGGAAAAACTATTTTTCATCCGATTTACTTCAAACTCGGTTTCCAAGGACAGTATGCAAAATAATTAGACATAAGATTTTCTGATTTTGGAAAATCCGTACGAAAAGTCGGGAAATTCCCGGAAAATTCTATGTGGGAAATAACTATTTTTCATCCAATTGGCTTCAAACTCGGTTTGTAAAGATACTATGCTAAATAATTAGGCATGTGATATTTTGTTGGTGGAAAATCCACCCACAAGGAAAATGGCCGGAAAATTCTATATGGAAAACAGTATTTTTCATCCGATTGACTTCAAACTCGGTTTGTAAGGATAGTATGCAAAATAATTAGACTTGAGATTTTCCAATGTTGGAAAATCCGCACGAAAAGTCGGAAAATGCTATATAGTAAAACCTATTTTTAATCCGATTGGCTTCAAAATCGGTTTGTGAACACATTATAGAAAATAATTATACATTTGATTTCTCGGTGGTAGAATTTCTGCCCACAGGCAAGAATAATGGTGGGCGTATTTCGGTTCAGTGACAATGGCTATTTGTGACCCGATCTGAATAAAATTCGTTTTGTAAGATCTAGGGTCAGAATAAATGGAAACACGTGTTTTTTTATATCGGGAAGTTCACTGCAAAGGTCGGATTATGGGTGCGGGGGTGGGTTTTTAGCCGATATGTATTCAATTTGGTTTGAAAGCTCTATGGGCCAATTAAATAGGATAAAGTTTTTAGCTTTGCGCTTACTCACCCTCAAGGTCGGATAATGGGTGACGGGGTGGTTTTAGCGTTTGTACGCTTAACGGGCCAAGTAGGTGGAAAATAATTTTCTCATTTCTGATGGTCGGAAAATGGGGGCGGGGGTGGTATCATTACCAACGTTTTTTTCATTATTTTGGCGGCTATACTGATGGTGGCGAAGCGAAGCGCGCCGGGTTATATGCTAGTCTCTTCTATATAAAAGAGTTTGTCCTGACTGACTGACTGACTGACTGACTCACTGACTGACTGACTGATTCATTGGCAATCAACGCAGAGCCTGAACGGTAAGAGATAGAAAGCTGAAATTTTCACAAAAGTTTCCTCATGAGTTGAAAGTGAGCACTAAGGCGGGGTTTTGGAAAATTCCACCCCTAAGGGGTGGAAAACTCCCGGAAAAGCTACTATGGGGAAAATTTTGTTTTTCATCCGATTGACTTGAAATTTGGTTTGTAACTAAAGTAAGCGAAATAATTGGACACGTGTTTCCCCGATTTCCGGAAAATCCGCCCACAAGGAAAATGGCCGGAAAATTCTTCATGGAAAAAACTATTTTTCATCCGATTGACTTCAAACTCGGTTTGTGAGGATTGTAAGCAGAGTAATAAGACTTGAGATTTTCCGATGATGGAAAGTCTGCCCGAAAAGTCGGGAAATTCCAGGAAAATTCCATATGGAAAAAAATATTTTTCATCCGTTTGGCTTCAAACTCGG
This sequence comes from Lordiphosa mommai, assembly GCA_018904225.1. NCBI lineage: Eukaryota > Metazoa > Arthropoda > Insecta > Diptera > Drosophilidae > Lordiphosa > Lordiphosa mommai. The sequence continues at coordinate 21,173 of JAEIFT010000836.1, forward strand.
TTTGTAAGGGTAGTATGCTAAGTAATTGGACATGAGATTTTCAAATGTTGGAAAATCCGCCCACAAAGAAAATATCCGGAAAATTCTATATGAAAAACTATTTTTGATCCGATTGACTTCAAACTCGGTTTGTAAGGATAGTATGCAAAATAATTAGACATAAGATTTTCCGATGTTGGAAAATGCGCCCGAAAAGTCGGGAAATTCCCGGAAAATTCCATATGGAAAAACTGTTTTTCATTCGATTGGCTTCAAATTCGGTTTGTAAGGATAGTATGCTAAATAATTAGACATGTGATTTTTCGATTGTGGAAAATCCACCCACAAATAGCCGGAAATTCTTCATGGAAAAAACTATTTTTCATCCGATTTACTTCAAACTCGGTTTCCAAGGACAGTATGCAAAATAATTAGACATACGATTTTCTGATTTTGGAAAATCCGTACGAAAAGTCGGGAAATTCCCGGAAAATTCTATGTGGAAATAACTATTTTTCATCCAATTGGCTTCAAACTCGGTTTGTAAAGATACTATGCTAAATAATTAGGCATGTGATATTTTGTTGGTGGAAAATCCACCCACAAGGAAAATGGCCGGAAAATTCTATATGGAAAACAGTATTTTTCATCCGATTGACTTCAAACTCGGTTTGTAAGGATAGTATGCAAAATAATTAGACTTGAGATTTTCCAATGTTGGAAAATCCGCACGAAAAGTCGGAAAATGCTATATAGTAAAACCTATTTTTAATCCGATTGGCTTCAAAATCGGTTTGTGAACACATTATAGAAAATAATTATACATTTGATTTCTCGGTGGTAGAATTTCTGCCCACAGGCAAGAATAATGGTGGGCGTATTTCGGTTCAGTGACAATGGCTATTTGTGACCCGATCTGAATAAAATTCGTTTTGTAAGATCTAGGGTCAGAATAAATGGAAACACGTGTTTTTTTATATCGGGAAGTTCACTGCAAAGGTCGGATTATGGGTGCGGGGGTGGGTTTTTTAGCCGATATGTATTCAATTTGGTTTGAAAGCTCTATGGGCCAATTAAATAGGATAAAGTTTTTAGCTTTGCGCTTACTCACCCTCAAGGTCGGATAATGGGTGACGGGGTGGTTTGAGCGTTTGTACGCTTAACGGGCCAAGTAGGTGGAAAATAATTTTCTCATTTCTGATGGTCGAAAAATGGGGGCGGGGGTGGTATCATTACCAACGTTTTTTTCATTATTTTGGCGGCTATACTGACGGTGGCGAAGCGAAGCGCGAGTTATGTACCGCCCCGAATAACGAGACCGTCAATTTGGAATTCTCATCAGAAACTGATTTATTATGTCTCTTTTGTTAATATATATAGCCCTAAGCTTCGTCACAGCGAAGCAATTAAAAGTCTAAGAATTATAAATACAGATACAAAGCTTAAAGTATTGCCAAAAGTGCTGACACAGCAGCCCATGGTGGCCGCTGGACTGCTGTTGTCAGCGGATCGCTGCGTTGCAGTTTGGTCAACTGCTGTTGTTGTTGTTGGCTAGGTGTCTTGTGTATAAACACATCCGGGATTGTTGTACCATAATTGGGCCAACAGTTGTTGTTGTTGTCATCGGGTTAATGTGCTATGCACGTGGAGGCTTTGGTGGTGCTGGGTCTGTGGGTGTAGGGTGGAGCGAAGCGGTAACTCCTACCCCCCTAGAGTAAAGCGAGGGCCAGAAGGATGAGGCCGGAGCGATGGTTTCTGCCGCAAAGGTAGGAATGAAGGTAGTAGTTCCACGGAATCGTATGACATCTATTATTGCTATCTCGATGATTAACAAAGAAGCTAGTGCGTAAGCGGTTGAGTGGTGAACCGCCGATGTCTGTCGGAAGTACTGCATTGCCAGGTTGTTCTTGCCGATCGAGATGTGGAGTTTGTCGAGTGAAAGTTTTTGTGTTGTGGTGTTTACTTGTAAAGCTGGATGGGTTGGCAGCTTGACGTCTGAGGCTTCAAAGAAGACCATTGGAGTTCCTTCATAGATGATCTTGTTGATTTCGATGGAGCAGTTTGATTGGTGGATGATTGCTGTCCCTTCTATGTAGAATGGGTTTCTGCAAGAAGGCTGAATTAGTGTTTTTGGTAAATTATAGAGGAGGACGATGTTTTTCTCGGGTTGGGTGACTGATGGGATGATGTCCTTGTCAATAATGTCGCATGTTGGTTGTTTGTTGTTTATGATGTTGCCGATGCATTTGGATTCTTCTGCTGATGTTGTCTCGTAAGTCTCCAAACAATAATATACGTTTTCTATTCTTGGACATGGCCGCTTGTAAGACTTTATTTTTTGTTTGTTATAAGCAATATAATTTGGTGATATTATAAATTTCGTTTTGTTTAAAGGCATTGGTATCAGATGGGCAAATGTATATTCTTCGCTTAAGACTACTGGTATTTTTATGTTAAATATTATATTTGAGCTGTTATAGAATGCTTGTAACTCGAGTAATTCATATATGTGGTCGGTGGATTTTATTGATATATTTTCCCTGATAAGTGCATTGTATATTGTCTGTATCTCGTCCTCGTTTAGAATAAATTTGGATATTATGTTAAGTCGAGCTAAAATGATACTTTATGCAATGTCGTTAATATGACCATGGAGGACGTCTATGTTGTACCCCAGTCTGTATAAGTATTGGATTTTGTATGTCTTCTTCAGTCTTTCTTATTCTATTATCGTTGTTGTTATAATTTCCGTTAATGTAGGTTGAAATGATTTGTTGTTCCCTGTTAATATGTTCTGTTATGTTGTAAAGTTGTTTAGAGACGAATATATTTAGTTCATTCTGTAAGTCAAATTGTTTATTTGAGTTTGTCTGAGAATCTTGAATTTTCTTCAGATTATTGTTAATTTCTAAAGCGTCCGTCGCGTCCATATTGCCTGTTATAATTTTTATTACTGAGCCTAGTCCGTTAATAAGGCCTCTTTTCTTCCTTTGTATGGGGAGAATGTTTTGAAATTTCGTAAAGAGTCCTTTTTGTTTTAATCGTATTGTTGTTACTATTTGTTGGATGTAAGGGTATCCATAAGTCTTTGTATAGATGGGTTCATCGTTGGTTGTTCTAACTTTATGTTTTACCTTGTTAGTGAAGGTTAGGTTTTGGTCTTCCCTGTAAAAAATTTCCTTATACTCTTTGCAAAGTTTTAGAAGTTTCTTCTTTTCTTCTGTGTTAAGCCCTTCCAAAGGGATAAGGTTTCTTATTTCTGCGTCATCGTTTGTGTTTGGTTGTTCTACGCCTATATTATGAAACTCGATCAAATCGGAACTTTCATATTTATGTACCTCTAGCTGTTCCTCGAATAGAATTGATTTGTCTGTCTCGGAATCGTTACAGATTTCCATATAACTGAAGAAAATTTTCTGCTTTATACAGGCCTGGTGAGATAAAAACATTATCTAGCACTTGGACTCTGTCTTGAATGAACTCGTCGTTTTCTAAAGTTACCGGTACAGGTATCACGATCTTTGACTTAGCTTGGATATGGTAAAGCTTTTGGTTAACATTGTCTTTCAGATATATGGGTAGAGAAGCGTTTGGTGTGGTTAGTCTTAGTGTATCGGACTCAATATGGCCTTTTAATTGTCTTATAAGGTCCCATCCGATTAGACCATCAAAGAAATGATGAAATTTAAATGCGAGGAACTCGAAATTCTTTTTCTTTAAATTCTTCGAAGATTGCAAACACTCCTTTTTCTGAAATTAAGTGCCGACTAAGAACGGTTTTTATTTCGATCATCGGACAGACTTTCTTATGGTTTGGGGAGATAAATTCAGGGTTGAGAAAAGATGCTGTGGCCCCTGTATCTATGGGAATCTAAGGGGTCTGCCAAAGTTAGAAGCAATAAGTATGTAGGGCAGTGTGGGACCAAACCTGGCGGAATTCTAAATATCCGGTGGGTTTTGGTAGGCAAGCCGTTGTAAATTTTCACTTTCGTTATTGGCTTCGAATTCTTCGATGTTAGTTAGCTCCACCATGTCTTCGTGACTATGGTCGGTTTCTTCTGTGATTACAGAGTGTGGCTCGATATAGTGCATTTCAACTCTCTGCATTCTAGACCTTGAGCTAGGGGTAGACTTAATAGCAAGTTGTTGGGGTTGGTTGTAATTGGAAGTTTGTGGTACGTTGTCTCTTTGAGCATACCCTTGACCATAGTTAGTTTGTGCGTTTTGTGGTGGGTGGAAGCCCCCTGCCTAAAGTTGTTCTGATTTTGGTAGATCTTCCTGCCGTCATGAAATGGGTTGTTATATCGGGTTATCGGTCCGGAGTTTTGGTTTCTTGGTCTGAATTGGGGATTGGGCTTGTTGTAGTTGGGTTGGTAATTTTGTTGGTAGTTCTGTTGGTAATTTTGTTGGTAGTTTGGTTGGTATCTTGGCTGAAAGTTTGGTTTTTGATATGGTGTATAAGAGGAATGAGGTGACTTTGCTTTTCTTTGATAGTATATGTTTTGCTCTTTGATGCAATAATTCATAGCTTCAGCCAAAGAGTTTGGTTTTTGACGCCCTAACAGCCTGTCCTAGCGGGTTATCTAAGCCCGTCAAAAAACAGTCTAGGCACATAGTTGCGTAGAGTAGTTTTTTGGAAGACACTGCATTTGGATCAGTTTCCTGAAGAAGAACGTTGTTGTTTAATGCCGATTGATTTCTATTATTTGGTTGTGGAATTTTTCCACTTGTTGGCCTGCTTGGCTAAGGTTATGTAGATCCCTGATTAAAGATGTTTCTGTTCTTTTGTCTGAATAGTGTAGTCTAAGGTTGTTCTTTATTTCATCCCAAACGAGCGGAGTGCCATACATATTCAAAACCTCATTAGCTTCTCCTATTACCTTATTTCGAATGGCTCTAAAAGAATTTGACCGTATGGTGTCTGATCTGTTCCTCTTATGAACAAAGAATTTCTTCGACGTTATTGATAAATTCGTGGAGTAGGTGACTACCTCCACTTAAATTTGGTAGCTGATTAATGGGGTCGGGGATTCTCATTTGTGAAAAAAATGTCGGTTGGTGTGGGTGTCATGTTTACTGGTTGCCCTGTTATTGGGTTATTAACAAAAAGGTTGGTTAGGCTGGAGAGGTGCTTGCTGTGTTATTAGTATTCATTTTACTTCGAGCAATGTTTTCATTATTATTTCTTCTGTAATGCAAGGTAAACTCCTGCTTCTAGAAGTTCCTTTTCTATACGGGAGGAACCTAAGGATTTTTGAATTCTTCTCTTTTTGCATCAAAAGGGTAAATTTTATTTGATTATGTTAATTATTAAACAATAAAATTTTGTTTGTTATGCACGTTACCATATATATGTTGCGAATATTGGATACTTAGAACTAATTCCTGAATACCATTTTTGCTTTGCCTCTTTTTTTTTTTTTATTTTATTTTATTTTTTTTTTTTTTTATTTATTTATAATTTTGTATAAATTTTTTTTTTTATAAGTCTTTACTCACGCTTGTACCAAGAACAGAATGTATATCATGGTTCCCTCGCTGTCCGCTGCCTTATCCTTCGTAGTTGTGTTGATAATGTTTTTTTTTTTTTTTTTTTTTTTATTAAATTTTATTTTTATGCAATTTAGAACAAATAATCTTGTTGACTTTTGTAGCTACTAGTGATATTCAGGCACTAGGCGTACACAAATATGTCAAGAGCCAACCGGTTTTAATGGTCGTGTTGCTCAAGAATTCTTATTTTTATTCTTATTGCTTGTTAGTGGCGGAAGTTTATATTCATTAAACTTATATGCCGAGGAAGATCTACAGTGATATTCATTCACCTTCGTGTAGATTTTCTTCCTTATTTATTTATGTATTTTTGTATTTTGGCACTTTTGTTTGTGAAAAATAAATATTATTTTTCAACTTTTGTTTTTTTGTTTTTTTTTTTTTTTGATTTGAGTTTGTTTTTTTCTTTTTACTTGCACTATATTTTTTAAATAACGAGGACTGCCGACTGTGCCAGTTATGTAAGTCCCTGAATAACGAGACCATCAATTTGGAATTCTCATCAGAAACTGATTTATTATGTCTCTTTTGTTAAATATATAGCCCTAAGCTTCGTCACAGCGAAGCAATTAAAATTCTAAGAATTATAAATACAGATACAAAGCTTAAAGTATAATATGGGACACAGCAGCTGGTTTGCATCCGCTGAATGCGGCGGCTCGGTGGAACCCGACACGCTGCGTCAGCCCATGCAGGCCGCTGGACTGCTGTTGTTGCAGTTTGGTCAACTGCTGTTGTTGTTGTTGGCTAGGTGTCTTGTGTATAAACACATCCGGGATTGAGGTACCATAATTGGGCCAACAGTTGTTGTTACTAATCATCGGGTTAATAAACTATGCACGTGGAGTGCTTTGGTGGTGCTGGTGTGTAGGGTGTATATAAAGTAACTCGCGCCGGGTTATATGCTAGTCTTCTATATATAAAGAGTTTGTCCCGACTGACCGACTCACTGACTGATTCACTGATTGGCAATCAACGTAGAGCCTGAACGGTAAGACATAGAAAGCTGAAATTTTCACAGAAGTTTCCTTATGAGTTGAAAGTGAGCACTAAGGCGGGGTTTTGAAAATTCCACCCCTAAGGGGTGGAAAACTCCCGAAAGCTACTATGGGGAAAATTTTGTTTTTCATCCGATTAACTTGAAATTTGGTTTGTGCAAAGTAAGTTGTAATAATTGGACACCTGTTTCCCAGATTTCGGAAAATCCGCCCACAAGGAAAATGGCCGGAAAATTCTTCATGGAAAAACTATTTTTCATCCGATTGACTTCAAACTCGGTTTGTGAGGATGGTAAGCAGAATAATTAGACTTGAGATTTTCCGATGATGGAAAATCTGCCTGAAAAGTCGGGAAATTCCCGGAAAATTCCATATGGAAAAACTATTTTTCATCCGTTTGGCTTCAAACTCGGTTTGTAAGGGTAGTATGCTAAGTAATTGGACATGAGATTTTCAAATGTTGGAAAATCCGCCCACAAAGAAAATACCCGAAAATTCTATATGAAAAACTATTTTTGATCCGATTGACTTCAAACTCGGTTTGTAAGGATAGTATGCAAAATAATTAGACATAAGATTTTCCGATGTTTGAAAATGCGCCCGAAAAGTCGGGAAATTCCCGAAAATTCCATATGGAAAAACTGTTTTTCATCCGATTGGCTTCAAATTCGGTTTGTAAGGATAGTATGCTAAATAATTAGACATGTGATTTTTCGATTGTGGAAAATCCACCCACAAGGAAAATAGCCGGAAAATTCTTCATGGAAAAAAACTATTTTTTATCCGATTGACTTCAAACTCGGTTTGTGGGGATGGTAAGCAAATAAATTACGACATAAGATTTTCCGATGTTGGAAAATGCGCCCGGAAAAGTCGGGAAATTCCCGGAAAATTCCATATGGAAAAAACTATTTTTCATCCGTTTGGCTTCAAACTCGGTTTGTAAGGGTAGTTTGCTAAATAATTAGGGCATGTGATTTTTTGTTGGTGGAAAATCCACCCACAAGGAAAATGGCCGGAAAATTCTATGTGGAGGGAACACACAATTTTTCATCCGATTGACTTCAAACTCGGTTTGTAGGATAGTATGCAAAATAATTAGACTTGAGATTTTCCAATGTTGGAAAATCCGCACGAAAAGTCGGAAAATTTATATGGTAAAACCTATTTTTAATCCGATTGGCTTCAAAATCGGTTTGTGAACACATTATAGAAAATAATTATACATTTGATTTCTCGGTGGTAGAATTTCGCCCACAGGCAAGAATAATGGTGGGCGTATTTCGGTTCAGTGACAATGGCTATTTGTGAGCCGATCTGAATAAAATTCGTTTTGTAAGATCTAGGGTCAGAATAAATGGAAACACGTGTTTTTTTATTTCGGGAAGTTCACCGCAAAGGTCGGATTATGGGTGCGGGGGTGGGTTTTTAGCCGATATGTATTAAATTTGGTTTGAAAGCTCTATGGGCCAATTAAATAGGATAAAGTTTTTAGCTTTGCGCTTACTCACCCTCAAGGTCGGATAATGGGTGACGGGGGTGGTTTTAGCGTTTGTACGCTTAACGGGCCAAGTAGGTGGAAAATAATTTTCTCATTTCTGATGGTCGGAAAATGGGGGCGGGGTGGTATCATTGCCAACGTTTTTTTCATTATTTTGGCGGCTATACTGATGGTGGCGAAGCGAAGCGCGCCGGGTTATATGCTAGTCTCTTCTATATATAAAAGAGTTTGTCCTGACTGACTGACTCACTGACTGATTCACTGATTGGCAATCAACGTAGAGCCTGAACGGTAAGACATAGAAAGCTGAAATTTTCACAGAAGTTTCTTATGAGTTGAAAGTGAGCACTAAGGCGGGGGTTTTGGAAAACTTCCACCCTAAGGGGTGGAAAACCCCGGAAAAGCTACTATGGGGAAAATTTTGTTTTTCATCCGATTGACTTGAAATTTGGTTTGTAAGTAAAGTAAGCGAAATAATTGGACACCTGTTTCCCAGATTTCGGAAAATCCGCCCACAAGGAAAATGGCCGGAAAATTCTTCATGGAAAAACTATTTTTCATCCGATTGACTTCAAACTCGGTTTGTGAGGATGGTAAGCAGAATAATTAGACTTGAGATTTTCCGATGATGGAAAATCTGCCCGAAAAGTCGGGAAATTCCCGGAAAATTCCATATGGAAAAAACTATTTTTCATCCGTTTGGCTTCAAACTCGGTTTGTAAGGGTAGTATGCTAAGTAATTGGACATGAGATTTTCAAATGTTGGAAAATCCGCCCACAAAGAAAATACCCGGGAAAATTCTATATGAAAAACTATTTTTGATCCGATTGACCTCAAACTCGGTTTGTAAGGATAGTATGCAAAATAATTAGACATAAGATTTTCCGATGTTGGAAAATGCGCCCGAAAAGTCGGGAAATTCCCGGAAAATTCCATATGGAAAAACTGTTTTTCATCCGATTGGCTTCAAATTCGGTTTGTAAGGATAGTATGCTAAATAATTAGACATGTGATTTTTCGATTGTGGAAAATCCACCCACAAGGAAAATAGCCGGAAAATTCTTCATGGAAAAAACTATTTTTCATCCGATTGACTTCAAACTCGGTTTCCGAGGATGGTAAGCAAAATAATTAGACATAAGATTTTCCGATTTTGAAAATCCGTACGAAAAGTCGGGAAATTCCCGGAAAATTCCATATGGAAATAACTATTTTTCATCCGATTGGCTTCAAACTCGGTTTGTAAAGATACTATGCTAAATAATTAGGCATGTGATATTTTGTTGGTGGAAAATCCACCCACAAGGAAAATGGCCGGAAAATTCTATATGGAAAACACTATTTTTCATCCGATTGACTTCAAACTCGGTTTGTAAGGATAGTATGCAAAATAATTAGACTTGAGATTTTCCAATGTTGGAAAATCCGCACGAAAAGTCGGAAAATGCTATATAGTAAAACCTATTTTTAATCCGATTGGCTTCAAAATCGGTTTGTGAACACATTATAGAAAATAATTATACATTTGATTTCTCGGTGGTAGAATTTCTGCCCACAGGCAAGAATAATGGTGGGCGTATTTCGGTTCAGTGACAATGGCTATTTGTGAGCCGATCTGAATAAAATTCGTTTTGTAAGATCTAGGGTCAGAATAAATGGAAACACGTGTTTTTTTATTTCGGGAAGTTCACTGCAAAGGTCGGATTATGGGTGCGGGGTGGGTTTTTAGCCGATATGTATTCAATTTGGTTTGAAAGCTCTATGGGCCAATTAAATAGGATAAAGTTTTTAGCTTTGCGCTTACTCACCCTCAAGGTCGGATAATGGGTGACGGGGGTGGTTTTAGCGTTTGTACGCTTAACGGGCCAAGTGGTGGAAAATAATTTTCTCATTTCTGATGGTCGGAAAAATGGGGGCGGGGGTGGTATCATTACCAACGTTTTTTTCATTATTTTGGCGGCTATACTGATGGTGGCGAAGCGAAGCGCGCCGGGTTATATGCTAGTCTCTCTATATAAAAAAGAGTTTGTCCTGACAGACTGACTGACTCCCTGACTGACTGACTGACTGACTGACTGATTCATTGGCAATCAACGCAGAGCCTGAACGGTAAGAGATAGAAAGCTGAAATTTTCACAGAAGTTTCCTTATGAGTTGAAAGTGAGCACTAAGGCGGGTTTTGGAAAATTCCACCCTAAGGGGGGGAAACTCCCGGAAAAGCTACTATGGGGAAAATATGTTTTTCTTCCGATTAACTTGAAATTTGGTTGGTAAGTAAAGTAACGAAATAATTGGACACCTGTTTCCCAGATTATCGAAAAATCCGCCCACAAGGAAAAATGGCCGGAAAATTCTTTCATGGAAAAACGATTTTTCATCCGATTGGCTTCAAAATCGGTTTGTAAGGATAGTAAGCAGAATAATTTGACTTGAGATTTTCAAATGTTGGAAAATCCGCCTGAAAAGTCGGGAAATTTCCGGAAAATTCCATATGTAAAAATACAATTTTTCTCTTCCGATTGTCTTCAAACTCGGTTTGTAAGGATAGTATGCTAAATAATTAGACATGTGATTTTTCGATTATGGAAAATCCACCCACAAGGAAAATAGCCGGAAAATTTATATGGAAAACACTAATTTTCATCCGATTGACTTCAAACTCGGTTTGTAGCGATAGTATACAAAATAAGTTGACATGAGATTTTCCGATGTTGGAAAATTCGACCCAAGAGTGGTGAAATGCCTGAAAATTTATATGGTAAAAACCTATTTTTAATCCGATTGGCTTCAAAATGCGTTTGTGAACACATTATAGAAAATAATTAGACATTTGATTTCGGTGGTGGAATTTCCGCCCACAGGCAAGAATAATGGTGACAAAGTGACAATGGCTATTTGTGAGCCGATCTGAATAAAATTCTCTTTGTAAGCTCTAGGTCAGAATAAATGGAAACACGTGTTTTATTTCTTACTGCAAAGGGTCGGATTATGCGGGTACTCGACATGTAGTTGGTTTGAAAGTTTAAGGGTCGATAGAGGTTTTGCTTGCGTCCTATCTCCAGTGCCGGGGTGGTTTCAGCGTTTGCAGCCATCGGCCACAAGTGGTTAATACCCATCTTCTGATTGTCGGTGGTGGACAAACGTCTTTTTTCATCAGTTTGCGGCTTTACATGGTAGCGAAGCGCGCCGGGTTATATGCTAGTCCTATATATAAACTATATAACCCGGCGCGCTTCGCTTCGCCACCATCAGTAAAGCCAAAATGATTAAAAAAAAGACGTTTGGCAATGATCCCACCCCCCCCATTTTCCGACCATCAGAAATGAGAAAATTATTTTCCACCTAGTTGGCCCATTAAGCGTACAAACGCTGAAACCACCCCCCGCACCCATTAACCGACCTCGAGGGTGAGTATGCGCAAAGCTAAAAACTTATCCTATTTAATTGGCCCATAGAGCTTTCAAACCAAATTTAATACATATCGGCTAAAAATCCACCCCGCACCCATATTCCGACCTTGGGAGGAACTTCCCGAAATAAAAACAGGTAAGAGAGTCGGTCAAGCCTGACTGTAAACACCCTGTACCAGTTTGTAAACAACTAATAACTTTAAAGTGTGGGGTCACACAAACTGCGCAAGTGCTGCCTAGCGTACTTATTTGATTTGCTTATAACTCGAATATCGTTCATCTGATCTGGAAACGGTGTATGGTGGATCGATAAGTAATGACGATTAAGATAAATGCCTAAAAGGTTCGAACAATCTGTCTTTAAGATTGTGGAATATATTCGATTTTTATACACTTGAAAAGTGTATATTAATTTTGCCCAGAAGTTTGTAACGCATAGAAATATTCATTTCCGACCCCATAAACTATATATATTCTTGATCAGGACGACGAGCTGAGTTCAAATCCGTCTGTCCGTCCGTCCGTCTGTCCCGTCTGTCCGTCTGTCTGTCCGTCTGTCTGTTTCTACGCGAACTAGTCTCTCAGTTTTAAAGCTATCGAGCTGAAATTTTGCACAGAATATTCTTTTTACTGCACGCAACTAATATGTCGGAACCGGCCGGATCGGATGACTATATCATATAGCTGCCATAGGAACGATCGGTCCAAAACAAGTTCTAGTGAGAAAAACTTTTTTGTTTTCTATCGTAGCGTCATCAATCGTAGTATATATTAGTTTTATATACTTTCACGTAATTTATGAAAAATTGATCAAAATCGGATGACTATAGGATATAGCTGCCATATAAAGGGTCGGTCAAAAAAATACCTAGTGAGAAAACTTTTTGTTTTCTATTGTACCGTCCCCAATCTTGGTATAAGTTTTCTAAGCTTTCACATAATTTTGAAAAAAATTTATCAAGATCGGATGACTATCATAGCTGCCATACGACCGATCGGTCGGAAAATGTGTTTTACTAAGAAAAGTTTTTTATGGTATGAAATTTTTATTATCAACGATTTACAATTTTTAAATATCTGACATCTATATCCTATATATTTGACCGGTAAAATTGGTTGGAGTAAGTTTTTCAGCGTATTAAAACTTCGGCAGTGTCGAAGTTAGCTTTGCCTTCTCGTTTTCAAATTGCGGGGGTGGCAACTCTACTATCGTTCATCTGATCGGAAAACAATGTATGGGGGTTCGATAAGAAATTGTGAGTAGAATATATGTCTAGAAGGTTCGAACAACCTAGCTCCAAAATTGTAGAAGATATACGGTTTTTTTTGATTTGCGGGGGAGGCAGGGGGCGCGTGGCAAAAAAAACTAAACTTGATCCGCCTGCAAGTAAAAAAAATATATGTTCCATACACCTTAAAACTCTATCTCTTACCATCTCTGAGATCTCAGCGTTCATACGAACAGACGGACGGACGGACAGACGGACATGTCTATATCGACTTTACTGTTGATGCTGATCAAAATATATACTTTTTATAGGGTCGGAGATGCTTCCTTCTGGCTGTTACATACATTTGCACAAACCCAATATAATTTTGTACCTTCGGTACAGAGTATAAAACATGTGTTTCCATTTATTCTGACCTAGAGCTTAGAAAACGAATTTTATTCAGATCGGCTCACAAACAGCCATTGTCACTTTATCACCATTATTCTTGGCCTCGTGGGCGGAAATTCCACCACCGAGAAATCAAATGTCTAATTATTTTCTATAATGTGTTCACAAACGCATTTTGAAGCCAATCGGATTAAAAATAGGTTTTACCATGTGGAATTTTCCGACTTTTCGTGAGGATTTTCCAACATTGGAAAATCTCATGTCTAATTTTTTTGCATACTATCCTTACAAACTGAGTGCGAAGTCAATCGGATCAAAAATAGTATTTCATATAGAATTTTCCGGTTATTTTCTTTGTGGGCGGATTTTCCAACATTAGAAAATCTCATGTCCAATTATATAGCTTACTATCTTTACAAACCGAGTTTGAAGCCAATCGGATGAAAAATAGATTTTTCCTTATGGAATTTTCCGGGAATTACCCGACTTTTCGGGCGGATTTACCATCAACGGAAAATCTCAAGTCTAATTATTCTGCTTACATCCGCCCAAACCGAGTTTGAAGTCAGTCGGATGAAAATAGTTTTTTCCATGAAGACTTTTCCGGCCATTTTCATGTGGGGCGGATTTTTCCGAAATCTGGGAAACAGGTGTCCAATTATTTCGCTTACTTTACTTTTCTAACCAAATTTTTAATCAATCGGATAAAAACAAAATTTTCCCCATAGTAGTTTTTTCTCTGAGTTTTCCACCCTTAGGGGTGGAATTCTTCTAAACCCTGCCTTAATGCCCACTTTCAACTCATAAGGAAACTTCTGTGAAAATTTCAGCTTTCTATCTCTTACCGTTCAGGCTCTGCGTTGATTGCCAATCAGTAAATCAGTGAGGACAAACTCTTTTATATGTAGAGAGATAAATAGATACATATGTATAGTACACACACACCATATATGGTATAGAAATTGCCCTCATAATCGGCTTATGTCTTGATATGGAGACAACACTGTGGCAAAGCACATACAAAACAAGCTTAAAATTAAGTTTCATATGCAAAAAGCAAAAATAACAAAAACGAGAAGGCAAAGCTAACTTCGACTGTGCCGAAGTTTTAATACACTTGAAAAACTTTACTCTAACTGATTTAACCAGTAAAATATATATAGGATATAGATATCAGATATTAAAATATTTTTAATCATTGATAATAAAAATTTGATACCATAAAAAAAACTTTTCTTAGTAACACTCATTTTCCGACCGATCGGTCCAATGGCAGCTATATGATATAGTCATCGGATTATTATGAATTTTTAAAAATTTGTAAAAGCATATAAAACTAAAAATCAAGTGTATAAAGATGTACGTACATTTGATATCAAAACGCAAAATCAAAGTTATGTCTTGATATGGAGACAACACTGTGGCAAAGCACATACAAAACAAGCTTAAAATTAAGTTTCATATGCAAAAAGCAAAAATAACAAAAACGAGAAGGCAAAGCTAACTTCGACACTGCCGAAGTTTTAATACACTTGAAAAACTTTACTCCAACCAATTTTACCGGTCAAATATATATAGGATATAGATATCAGATATTAAAATATTTTTAATCATTGATAATAAAAATTTGATACCATAAAAAAAACTTTTCTTAGTAAAACACATTTTCCGACCGATCGGTCCTATGGCAGCTATATGATATAGTCATCGGATTGTTATGAATTTTTTAAAAAATTTGTAAAAGCATATAAAACTAATAACTACCAAGATTGGTGACGATACGATGGAAAACAAAAAAGTTTTTCTCACAAGAACTTGTTTTTTGACCGACCGTTTCTACGGCAGCTATATGCTATAGTGATCCGATTTGATACATTTTTCCAGAATTATGTGAAATCATATAAAACTATCATTTACCAAGATTAGTGACGCTACGATGGAAAACAAAAAGTTTTTCTCGCAAAAACGTATTTTCCGACCGATCGTTCCTATGGCAGCATATGATATAGTCATCCGATTTTGATACATTTTTCCAGAATTATGTGAAATCATATTAAACTATCATATACCAAGATTAGTGACGCTACGATGAAAAACAAAAAAGTTTTTCCCACTAGAACTAGTTTTTTTACCGACCCTTTATATGGCAGCTATATGATATAGTCAACCGATTTTGATGCATTTTTTCACAATTATGTGGAAGCATATAGAACTAACATGCACCAAGATTTGTGCCGCTACGATGGAAAACAACAAAGTTTTTCGACCTAGAACTAGTTCCTAGAACGATCGTTCCTATGGCAGCTATATGATATAGTCATCCGATCCGGCCGGTTCCGACATATTAGTTGCGTGCAGTAAAAAGAAGACTCTGTGCAAAATTTCAGCTCGATAGCTTTAAAACTGAGAGACTAGTTCGCGTAGAAACAGACGGACGGACGGAATTGAACTCAGCTCATCGTCCTGATCAAGAATATATATAGTTTATGTGGTCGGAAATGAATATTTCTATGCGTTACAAACTTCTGGGCAAAATTAATATACACTTTTCAAGTGTATAAAGATGTACGTAATTTCGATATCAAAACGCAAAATCAAAGTTATAAATAACATATTTACATTTTGGCCCAATAATGTTAATTGAAATGGTCAAAGGATCAAAGTTCCAAAATGTAAAGAAATCAACTGGAAATTAAATGTGAAAATGGAACGAAATTCAAATATTTAAATTCTTAGTAAATATTCAAGTTAGTCATAAGATCCCCTTAGCTTTTTGGTTTTGCTAGCCCAATCTGTTATTTCTCTCACTTGTAATATGAGTCATTACTCTTGTAATGTGTACACTTGTAACTTGTGAGTGTAATAGCTCACTTTAGTTTCTTTTTAGAGTAGTTTGACAAGCAACTTTTTAGAGATATATGATAAGTGTAAAGACCCCTTAAGTCAGCTGTTAGATTGTCATTAAAACCAGCTTGCGAAATATCACACTTATACAACGCAACCACTGAACCAGACGAAGCTTAGACCAAAGATATGTTATACAATTAAATACATCATCTAGTCTAGATGTCACAATTAACTCAGTTCCGATGTCCGGCGACATCACAATGATGCTCTACACATTGAGGAACGCTGACAACTAAAAGTCAACCTTAAAGCCTCAACACCACTTGAACTTGATCGCAAGTGAAATGCATTATCAAGTCAGGAATGACGTTAAAAAGTACAAGTAGTCTTTCGCAAGAAAAAAAGACAACCAAGCGAAACAATCTGCGAGGTGTGGCAATCTTCGTGTGTTTATAATGCTACTAGCTATAAACCCGGCGTTGCTCGGGCTCTAAAAAATATTTTCCATATTTCATAACAGTTTTAACAAGGCTTGATATTTTGCAAGGTGTTGTTCAGCCTACTTACCCAATAAATTGTTCACATCTAGAGCTTTCTAGAATGTTTTTTAAAGATCGGAAAAGTTTTAGATACTATGTTTAGCTCCAAAAATTCTAGAAATTTCTATAACATTCTATAGCTTTCTATAAAGTTCTATAAAAATGTGGAAAGTTTTTAATACTTTTAAACTTGTTTCAAATTTTCTGGAAATTTCGATAACACTCTTGAGCTTTATAGAAAGTCTTACAAATATCGGGAAGTGCCAGAAAGTTCTATACTTATCTCCAAATTTATAGAAATTTTTTATAACATTCTATAGATTTCTAGAAAGTCCTAAAATATCGGAAATTATCTACATTAGTTCTATACATATCTCCAAATTTACAGAAAAATTCCTATCACATTCTAAAGCTTCTGGAAAGTTATAAAAAAAATCAGAAAAGTTCTTGATAGTTCCAAACATGTTCCAAATTTTCTAGAAATTTCGGATTACATTCTATAGCTTTCAGATTTATCTCCAAATATCGAGAAATTTCTAAAACATTCTATAGCTTTTTTAGAAAGTTCTACAAATATCGGAAAAGTTTTAGATAGTTCTATACTAATTTTTAAATTTCTATAACGTTCAAGAGCTTTCTGAAAGTTCTACAAAAATCGAAAAAATTCTTGATTCTTTTTAGAAATTTCTATAACATTCTATAGCTTTTTTAGAAAGTTCTACAAATATCGGAAAAGTTTTAGATAGTTCTATACTAATTTTTTAAAATTTCTTTAACATTCAAGAGCTTTCTAGAAAGTTCTACAAAAATCGAAAAAATTCTTGATACTTCTTGATTAACCTATTTCCAATTTTTAAGAAAATTTCTATAATATTCTAGAGTTGTTAGAGGAGGCATTAATTAATGCCTCCTTTTACGCGAAATTGTTTAAACAAAATAAAAGAGGGGGTGATTGTGAGGTTTTTTTGCTTAACTGAACAAAACGAGTAATGTTTATTTTAGTTTTGTACTATGTATGTTTTGTGTGTTAGTGATTGTATTTTCAATGCTTATGATTGTTTAATTATATGTATACTGTGGGCTTTATAGTTTTGTTATTAACAATGTTTTAATTAATGTTTGCTGAATCATTCCAATGGATGAATTGTTTGTAAAGTTTGTGGCTAAGCACGTTTGTGACAATTGTTTTTCTAAGCGAGCGTGATTAGTGTGACTGATTCGTTACCTAAGGAGAAGATTTGATAAGCTTATGGTAAAGAGATCTTCAGACCTAAAAAATTCGTGCATAGATAACAACATCTACATGCCAAAAATAGAATAACATTAGACTAGTAAAACACAGCAAACAACAAAGCTGCCAAAAGGAACATGTTACATAAATAATGAGTTTAGGGTATAAGATTTGTGACGATGTCACATTTTTATAGTATTAGGTTAGTGTATTATAATAAGATACAAGGAGTGAACAGGAAGCACACGAAGTGCCACAATAAATTTAATTTAGCCTATGATATTGCCGCATTCCTACACTTCTATTAACACGAAATGAAAAAGTACAGCACAAGTCGGCTCATCTCTAACACAGAGAAACACGCTACGCAAAGCTGACCACCCAACTAACAACCCCAACACCTAGGCAACATAAGTGTGTGCAGATCCTAGCCTGCGTCTGACGCCGACAAATGCACACAACAACAACAATCGACAGGGCAGCAGCGCGACCAACGATCGTTAAATTCGGCAGCGTCAGTCAGAAGGCTAGTGCCAGATAACAACAGTAAACACTGGCAGCACAGCTTTATCCCGTTACAAGGCTGCCGACCAATCGTAGCGGCGAACTGTAACTCTGTAGTGGCGCGATGTTGTGGCGTCAGGCTAGAGCAGAGGGACACAATGGAGTGAAACGGAGTTGAAAAAGCGGGCTTGACACGCGTAGCTTTAGGGAGTTGAGTTTTTACATCTGAGGATAGACGTGGCTCCCGCCAGAACCAGTGACGCAGAAATCAACAAGACAGAGATCAAACGGGTCCAACTGTACCACATTCCAGGCAAAGTTAATAGCTACTGCGTTACCGCAAGTGAAAAGCCTCATTTTTCTCCACAACACTTTTTGGAACTAACCATTGCTTGTGCAGCAAGGCACCAACGAAACAATATAGTAATATGAATAAATACTGTGTAAAAACAAGTTAACTGTGAAGATCTATACTTAATACTAACTAGTTACTATGGCTGATTGAACGCTGGGAATGGTTGTACCGTTCTCTACGTTTAGTTATTCCCAGCTGGTCCCACGTTCGTGCACAATTTGTAGTGGCAGGATGTACGTTGCGGTTTCATAAAAATAATGCATCAGCACCAAATACGGTAGTACCGTTTTTGGCCCGCCCGACTAATCAACCCAATCAACAACGGTAGTACCGTTGTTTTTAACCCAACCACCGCCCCTAGCAGGAAACCGTAGTACGTTTGCTGAACCGAAGTTTTAGTTCAGAGCAAAGTTAATATCGTTAAAAACCGTTGGCTAGAGTGGCAACAGGACAGTAGTATGAAACAGTACTGTTTCTACAACCCACAGCGAGGTAGGTTTCGTAGCCCCGGTTACGGCATATCCGACTAACGGTAGTACCGTTCGTTCCCGTCCCACTTGCGTGTCAGCAACGGTTGTGGAAACCGTTCCTTGATGCCGTGGTTAGATAGGCTTTTTTCCAGCTTATCCAAAAGTGATCAATGGACGGGTTGTACCGCGCCCGATAGCCAAACATCAGAAGCCAGGCCAACTTGCAGGAATCCGCAGACGACTCACCTGGCCTTGTAGGTTCTTCTGCAGGCGCCTGAGCAGGGACCCTTTTCTGATTTGCAAAGAACAATACACAGAGCCCTAAATTAGAATACAGTCAAAGAATCAAAATCAAGAGTCAAAGTCATGAAACAAAGTCGCCAGAATTAGGAGCATTGACTTAGCAAAGACAGAGTATTCGTAAGGTAAGGTAAGCTATAGTTCAAAAACGTCGGTCGAGGTAACTAGAGAGAGTGTGGCCACGCAATAAAAACTTATGAACACGCAACATGATTGGGACACGGTGGACTTCTTACCGTCGAAAAGCGGAACTAGAGGAAATGCTTGCAAGTGCCGGTCTGGGAAAAGGGCGGCACAGTAGAAGAATGTAGGAGGTCTGTCTCGCTGTCACAGAGGGGAGAATTTTTCCGATGAGACACTGAAGTACCTGAAGGTAACCTACGGAGTTTCCCCCATCCCGGAGGGGACACAGAAGACTACCCGTACCGAAGAGCCCGGCAAATCACCGTCAACCCAAGCTAACCACAGCAGTACACCAATCCCCTGGACATAAGCACGTCTAAACTCCCATTCGTCGCGCCGGAGATCCATGAGTGCGAGGGCTTACACCCATGGCGACCGTCAGATCCAGATTCCCATTGGGACAGAAACCACAACCCCGCCCCCCAGAAACGACACTCGACATTATTAGTTTCCTCCCCAACGGATCTACGGAAAATCATACAGCCGACTAGAGAAGACTACAACGAGTTTGAGCCCCAGCCCTCAGCAGTTTTCCGGCCTATGAACGTAACCCTCAACCCCAACATTGCCCCAGGAGAGGAATCACGAGAACATACCAAAGATTCCCCAGAGATAGCGAAAGTCCACCCAGCAAGGGATGGCAAGAAAAAGGCTACGATAAGGAATCCAGATTCGATGGCTCATCAGATCCGCTCCATTTAGAGCTCATAGAAGAACGAGCCTTCGCCATACGGCTCGATTTGGACGGAAACCCGTTAGTCGCCTCCTGAACTCTTGACAAGGCGCGCGGAAAAATGGCTCCGTACAGTCCGTTTCCAAGAATGGGTTTGGGAAAAGTTCAAACATGATTTTCTGAGAATTTTTCCTGCCGCCTCGGTGCATTATCATAGTGAGGACGAATTCGGACGAGTGTCAAAAAAACGAGCCTTTCAAGAGTTTTTTGCTCGATCTTCAAATCCCCATGAAGAGGGCAGTGGTATTCTGATATCCAGGAAACGGAGCGCCTCTATGAAAACCTTGCCCGATTACCAGTTTTGTACATTCGACGACATGAGTTCGATCACTACCCCAGCATACGATCGGCTACCACCCCCACGAGGTTTGTTCGCGAGAACGCCTATCGACAAACCACATAGTTCCAGATATTACCCCCTCATCACGACAACCAGGGCGTATACACCAGAGTCCCCAGGACGTTCCGCTGGCCATAGAGACTCCCGTCCCGCAATCCCAGTCCAATTCACGCAGCCCATCCAACACCAGTCGCCCCGGTCACCACCAATAGAATGGTCAGACGAAGCAACCGACTTTTACGATGGCTTCTACGAACTGCGTGCCGGAGGTATGGTCAGAGCGGCTTTATTCGGCAGTGCCGAATGAACGAGTGCTATACGCTTGGACCGGGAGGACGTCGCGAGTTTTTCGTACCATCGAATTAGTTGTAGTGAATCGAGATGCGGAAATCGGGGAACGTTCCTTTGCCGGAGGGATCAGGCGGGACAACAACAGCGAGAAACCCCGAGACCAGTAAAACCACTTGCCACAAGAGAAACCCGTATCACCGCCTTAGTCATCTATCGAGGGCCAGGTGATGTCGGCGACATAGAACGCAAGGAGAACAAGAAGTTCAAGAGTGAGTCTGTAGTAAACGATTCGAGGTAGTCATAGTTTGCAGTGAAGTATGCATGCGTATATGTTTGGCGGACGCACCCGTAAATTAGTGGAGAAAGCGATTATGGCAGGGTTCAGCTAGATCAGCAGCGGGCACGGCCTAGATCTTAGTGTTGCCCCACCGTGATCGATGACTTACATCTTGGGGATGGATTTTTCCTGCGAGAGCCGGTTTGTCCTACAATGTGGTACAGCGCGTACAATTGGAACCACTGTGTCGAGAACTTCGCCAACGTGGGGTGACATTGGGCCCAGCGTACATACAACGCCTCTTGGACTTACCAGCCCACCCGCTCCAAAAATTGTCACCGCAGTCAACAAGGAAGATCACACCGAAAGTAGCCAACATCCCACCAAATCTGTCACCGTAGTCAACACTGAAGATCGCAGTTCACGCTGAAATCACCAGACGATTTGAGCCCTCCAGAAAAGCCAAGAAATCCCACGAACATTGGTAATGTACCACTAGACGCATCCCTCCTGATCAAACAGAGCACCAGGACTTTCAGGGAAAGCTATCCACCGAACACGCCAGAAACTACACACATGCGAAAGAGGAACCGGAGAAGATACCAACAACCGTTAGCTATAACGCCGAGTCAACAACAGGGCCGGAAATCTAAGGAAACCCACAACCCTTGTTTCCCGCGCCACACGACAAGAAGAAGGCAACATAAGCAACGATTTTTGCCCTGGAGAACCGCTAGACTCCCGGATGAAGTCGTTCTTGAAGAGAGTTACCGTACGTTTGAGAAATTGGCAGGAGTTTCAACGATCG
Organism: Lordiphosa mommai; assembly: GCA_018904225.1. Classification (NCBI taxonomy): domain Eukaryota; kingdom Metazoa; phylum Arthropoda; class Insecta; order Diptera; family Drosophilidae; genus Lordiphosa; species Lordiphosa mommai. The sequence goes on from JAEIFT010000836.1 coordinate 43,112, forward strand.
CCGAACATGTAATCTCCAGCGTCAACAACAAACCCATCAACAACGATACTATCCGAAGAATCCAGCCTTGCAGGAAATCATAAACTAGCAGGTAGATGAGCTAATCCAGCAGGGTTGTATCGAACCACAAAAGTCCCCTACAGCGCACCGATTGTCCTTGTGCGAAAGAAAACGGGAGTGGCGCATGTGCGTAGACTATCTCGCCAACTCAGTAAAGCTCTTATTCCCGACGCCTACCCACTGCTGAATCAACCTTATCCTGGAAAGGCTACGTCACGCGCTGTTACTTCTAGCTTGATCTTAAAATACTGGATACTCGCAATTCAGTAGCGGTGGGTAGTCGAGAATGCACAGCGTTCACTGTCCCAGTGACGCGGTCTGTACCACTGGAAAGAGATACCGCTTTGGCCTTCACTACGCCAGCCACGTTTCAACGCGCTCTAGATAGTGTTATTGGTCCAGACCTAGGAACCATTCGCATTCGCTTATCTGGACGACATTATAGTGATTGACGTCACGGTGAAGAGCACATGACGAACTTAAAGAATATTAGACGCCTACAAGATGGCTAACCTGCGGATCAACCAAGAAAAGTGCTCCTTCTTGCAACGTCAAATTGCTTACCTGGGCCACGTCATTGCGAGTTCGGTATACACCGATCCGAAAAAGTCAGCGCAGTTCGGGAATTAAAACCACCAACAACTCTGGCTGAGCCAAGGAATGTTTAAGCATGGCGTCTTGGTACGACGGTTCGTGCCGAATTTTTCCTCGGTGGGTAGGCCCAAGACCATCTTCTCAAAAAGGCCCAGAAATGGATATGAAGCACGGAGCAACAGGCGCCTTCGATAGTCTTAAGGACACTCACGTCCGCTCCCGCCGGCCTGTCCTGATTTCACAGAAAAGTTCTGCACTCCAGACGGATGCGAGCGATATAGGACTTAGCGGAGTTCTCACACAACGATCGACGGGAAAGAACGCGTTATAGCCTACGGCCGCCGACCGCTCAGCTGAGCGGAACAAACTGTTCCGCAACAGAAATAGAACAGCCATCACTGGGGATACGAAAACTGCGTTGCACCCGGAGGGTTACCACGACGTTGTAACCGACCCACATGGCGCTCAAGTGGTTAAACTCTATCGAGTCCCACTGGAAGGTTGCACGCTGGGCACTGGAGCGCAACAATTTCAGTTTGATGTCCACTACCGTCAGGGGTGGCTCAATGTGGGTAGCCGATGCCTTGTCCCGCCAGCCAACCGATACGTTACAGAGAGCACAGGAAGAACCAGCCACATGCAGTTGGTTATCGTTTGGGGATCAGATCGAGAAAGTATGCCGAAGGGAACATCCAGATTATCATGCGAAAACGGTCAACTGTACCACCACAGAGACTAAGACAAGAGGATGGAGAATATATACCTTGGAAGCTATGTGTCCCACAGACCATCGTCTACGCGTACTGAACGAGTGCCACGACCGCCCCCACCCCGGACACCTTGAATAAGAAAAACAACCAACGGTTATGAGCGCTATTACTGGCCAGGGCTTTTCCGGACGTTCGCCAATACGTTCGGAAATGCGAACCGCCAGAGGGTTAAGATAAAACCAAAGGGAGCCGGCCGAAAAAATGCTGACTCGGCAGGTCGAGACCATTCTCAGTCCTATGCGGACCCTTCCCAGAGATCTAAGCATGGCAACACCATGTTGCTAGTGTTTTCGATGCCTTTTCTAAGTGGGTGAGCAGGCCCACAAGAAAGCCACCAGCACAACTTGAAAAGGCCTTCCGAGAACGTATCCTGGCGCGTTTCGGTGTCCCAAGGACTTTCGTGTGACAACGGTTCACTTACCAGCAGAGCTTTCAGAAGCCTGCAAGAAGCCGGCGTTACTTTGCAGCACACTGCACCTGTGTCCACATCAACCGAACGGCGAACGAACGCACTATCGTAAAACCATGATAGCACAGCTTCTGGAAGGTCAGCAAACATCATGGGACGAGCTGTGGCCTAGAACTGTCTCTATACTCCTTGAACACCAGTATCTCGGACACAACAGGGTTCAGACCAGTTCCTTGTTCAAGGACGAGAGCCCTGACTGCCTCGGTGCTTTCTACGAGAGTGACCCCAGGACTAGGCCATCAGCCGCTTTCATGGTAACTGGAGAAGTCCGGAAAACTGAAGGAATTTTTCCAGTGTTCAACAGTCAATGCTGGGCAATCACAGAGGAGCAGAGGAACATATGACCCCGACGGCGCGAATGGCGACCCAATCTTGGTCTTCGGTGCTTATTCGGCAGCAATTCACCTTCCAGGCGCGGCAGATGGTTTGCAGCGAAATTCGCGTCTGTAAATTGGACGACCCATAAGGTAGGTGAGTTTCGCATCCAGCAATATCAAGACACGAGTCCAACGCCCAGGAGAGCGCAAAGAGAAAACAGTAAACATCGCTGACTTTAGAGTTTCATCAGAGCAATGAGAAGACCCCGAGCCCAACCAAGACGTCGCCGACAGCTTTGCTAAGTAATCATTAAGACGACACGGACGAGAAAGTACCCAGGCAACTATAGAATAAGTCTTTATTAACCCCACTTTGTAAGCTGCATCAAGTAGGTTCCTGGTAGGTAGAGAAAATTTTCTATTAGCTTACCTCAAGGTTCACTAGGCTCTCTAAATCGATGCTGTGGTAGCATGGGATCACGGGACCCCAGGAAAGGACGCGGAGTCAACACCAACCGCAGTCCGCCACCATAAATAATCCGACGAGTATGCACCAGACGAATTCAATACATTATGGCATAAAGGCCTGAGTCTGCCGGGACTGCGACACAGGTAGTGACCACAACAGGATCGTTATTTAACCATCCGGAGTGAGATGACTACCACCCAGTAAGGCCCAGCCATATATACACGACGAGAACCCTCCCCAGAGGTGATAACAATTTCTCATCGACCGAATCGTCACCTTCCTGTCGTGCAACAGAAACAAAGGGCTGCCCTCACATTTGTTTGGAAGAATCCGTCGTTAGTGACGAACGAAGAGGAACCCGACCCCAGGGAACCACCACCCAATGACCATTCCACAACACCGCCTAGGACAACGCCATACCTGAGCATGGGCCGCCAAGTTTAAGAACTTTGATACACGACAATTCGACAGACATCGGTCAACGAAAGAAGAGGCCACAACAAACTCTCTTAAACCACAGGGCCGCCGACAGTTCGATAATAATCACGCCAGTAACGACCACGGTGGTGAGATACCGAGAAATCATAACCCTACTCCTCCAATGCCCTCGGCTGGAAGACAGGTGGATCCATGGCGAAAATCTCCACACCCACTATGGACGCAGAAGACCAGGACCCTACTTCGTCTCCTACATCATCCACATCGAAAGCCACGCGAAAAGATTCAGCTGAAGAGGAGTTTGAACCATACCAGGGTCGGTACATGCCGGTTATCGTCTCAACGCTAGACACCTGGGAAAGACTCGAGAGTGAGATAGATATCGTCGCCTGAGGTCGCGACGATTCCACTAATTCTTATAGCGATGAGGACAGCGGCAGTGAATATTTCCCGCGAAGACGACAACACCTTTACCCCCGGCTGATGCAGTCTGGCGATTCAAAACCTTCTGGAAACTGTGGCTTTACGGTACTACACGCTACTACGTTACTTATAGTCGAGGAGAGCAACCAGCTGCCAGTCCCCCCCAAATCAAACGTGAGCAAACTCGCCTAAACAGACGTTTTGAAACGTTTATCAGCAATATCACATCACCGGGGCGCGTATTCCCCAAATGTGTTTGTTGGGAACGATCTTTTCAGATCTTCTTTCCGACGGAGAAGCTGGGGAATCCGAACCCACCACGGCAGAAGACATGGGAGGAGCTATTAAGCTGATAAGTACTGAGAGAGCCCACTGCAACTAGAGCACGGTGGGGCATCCGACACACCCCGCCAACACCCACACCCAGAATCCCATCATGTTCAGCACCACCACCACTGAAGAATGTTGAAGACGTGATTGGTTTCCTCTGCAGCCACGAGAGCTGCAGTGTAGCACCAGGCTGGAACCCCAGACGTGAAATTTCTACTAGAAAGAGGACGGGGCTGTCACCAAGATTCGATGATCAATAAAAGGGGAGAGGCCGAATCATTATTTTGTACCCAAGGGTTTCCCGAAGTAGGAGGAGGGTGTGACGATGTCATATTTTTTATATATTGTTAGTGTATAATAAGATATTAACACACAAAGAGCATTAGAAACACCCCCATTAAAAGAAAAATAAATTTAATTTATGCCTCCATGATAGCTGTTTCCTACCCCACCTATATCCCCCAGTACAGCATAAAAGTCGGTCTTTATCCTGTGAGATCGAGAGAGAAACACGTACACAGCAAAGCTGACGGACCACTAACAACCCCACGCACACAGGCGCAATATAAGTGTGCAGACTTTGGCCTGCGTCGACGCCGACAAATGGGCACAACAACACAACAGCAGAGCAGCAGCGCGACCAACGATCGTTAGAATTCGGCGCAAAGGCCAGAATGCGCGTGCCAGGCTAACAAACAACAGTAAAACACTGTGGCGCGCTTATCCCGTCGGCAGCACACCAATCGTTAGCGGCGAACTGTAACTTGTAGTGGCGCGATGTAAAGGCGGCCAGTTAGCAGAGGACACAACAGACTGAAACGGAGTTGAGAAGTGGGCCATTACGCGAAGCGCTCAGGGTTGAGTTTACGATCGCCGAGGATAGACGTGGCCCCGCAAGAACCAGTGACGCAGAAATCAACAAGACAGAGATCAAACGGAGTCAACTGTACCTACATTCCGCAGTTAATAGCCAGTCAGCGAAACGCAAGTAAAACCTCATTTTCTCTCCCTTAACCTCTTTTAGAACCTTCAACCATAGCTTTTGCAGCATAGGACCAATGGTACATATATATATAGTAATATGAATAAATACCGTGAAATAACAAGTTAACTTCGTGAAGATCTATACTTTCGACATAACTAGTTAATATGGCTGGATTGAACGTTGGGAATGGTTGTACTGTTCTCGTTTAGCGGTTTCCCATGGCTTGTCCCACGTTTGTGAAATTGTAGTGGTTGTACGATTGCGGTAGTACCGTTTTTTGTACAAAAGGTTAATACAATTATAATTCTGATCGAAACTCAAATACGGTAGTACCGTCTTGGCCCCGCCTGACTAACCTAACCAACGGTAGTACCGTTGTTTAACCCAACTCTCCGCCCTTGTCAGAGTGTATACACAGTAATAGCCAAACGGTAGTACCGCTTGTGGAACCGAAGTTTTACTCACAGAGCAAGCCAGCCACGTGTAAAAAACCGTTATGAGTGCAATCAATAAGATTGGTAAAGAAACGGTAGTTCCTGTTTCTACAACTCAGCGAGTGTAGGTTTCGTAGCCCCGAGCCACGGTTATCCGACTAACGTGGTAGTACCGTTCGTTCCCGTCCCACTAAGTGTGTCAGCAACGGTTGTACCGTTCTGATGCCAGGTTAGATAGTGTTTTTTTCCAGCTTATCCAAAGTGATCAATCGACGGTTGTACCGTCCTTGCCCCCGATAGCCAAACATCAGAACCCAAAGGTCCCAAACCATTAATTTTTCTTGTCAGGAATCCTGGACAGACTGAGTCACCTCACCCTGGCCTTCTAGGTTCTGACAGATTTTAAAGTTGATTAAAAATAATAAGTTTTAGTTATACAAAGTTATAGTTAATTCTGCTCCCGACATTCCCCCGTTGGAAGAGGCACGCTTCCAAGTGATGTGGTCTCAAGGGGCAGAACAGCTAATTTGGCGACAGTCCGCTTTAGTGTGCCAGTAGCGGTACGGATGACTGCTACTCGTACGATACCGTCTTCCAGAAATGGTGCTTTCCACCCTGCCAAGACGCCAGCAGAGAGAGGAGGAAGGTTGTCGTCCTTGAGAACGACGATGCTGCCAGGTTGCAAGTTGGGCTTCGATGCACCATTTGGTGCGTTCTTGCAGCAAAGATTAGTAGCTCGTACTCACTTGCGCCAGAACGTTGTGCATTTGTCACACAATGTTAAATGTTAGAACAGATTTTCCAACAACTCTGTAAAAGTGATATTTGGCCGCTTTTACAGGAGCCTCCCATAGGCCACCAAAGTGAGGACAACGAGGTGAAATAAATTTCCACTTAATGCCAATGGAAACGCAAGCGGTGAGAAGGTCGCTGTTTTGAGGGTTGCTGAGAAAAAGTTGCCTCAACTCCATTAACTCGTTTTTGGCTCCAACGAAATTTGACCCGTTATCGGTCCAAATGGCACTCGGCTTGCCCCTGATGCTGATGAATCGCCTTAGGGCAGCTAAAAATGATGCTGTGGAGAAGTCTTCTACCAGTTCCAAATGGGATGCTTTGGTGGAGAAACAGACAAAAATGGCTATATAACATTTTGTAGGTGGCCTGTTTCTGACTTCGACTTGGAGAAGAAAGGTCCTCAAAAGTCAATTCCAGTGGTGAAGAACGGGCGATTAGGCCGAACGCGATCAGCTGGCAAAGGCGCCATAATATGCTCGACATATTTTGGTTTGAGTCGAAAGCATTGGATGCATTTGTTGATTACGGCTGCAACTGTTTTTCGCCCTCCAATGGGCCAAAATCTCTGCCGTAAAGCAGCTAGCAGACTTTTATTGTCCAGCGTGCAGAAAGTTGTTGTGGAAAAAGTCGATGATGGCGAAGGTTACCGGATTGCTTCATAGTCTCATACCCTCCAACACGCAATAATCCTGCTTCATCAATGAATGGACGCAATGAGATCAGCTTGCTCTTTGGGGACAGCTGCTTCCTGGTGCTCAAACTTTTATATTCTTCTGCAAAATGGATACGTTGAATATCCTTAATGAGGAGATACGTGCCACCCTTGATATCATCCACTGTCAAAGGGCCTTTTGAGCGTGATTTGCCTTATATTGAAGTTGCGTAAATCGATATAGGTAGCCAAAAACTCTTGAAGTTTGCCAAATAAATTTTTGGTACTTGTAGCCGAACGAAATGTCCAACTGCTGTGTGGAAACCAAAGCATGGCGTCTGCGCTCAGGCAGATCTGCTATATATGATGATATTTGGCCATTCGGATGAATCTGACCTAAGAAATGGAGGTCCTTCGCGCCACAGATTCGAATGCAGTAGCTCGAGCGGAGTGCATCCTCGAGACAATATGTCAGCCGGATTTAAGTGCGAAGTAACCTGGTGCCACGCCATTCCTTGAGTTCGCTCCTGAATCTGGTCAATTCTGTTGGAGACGAAAATATTAAATTCAGAAGGAGTTTGACGAATCCACGATATGACAATTGTTGAATCTGACAAACAATGAATTGAGCATGAGGCTGGCAAGATTTCAACGATATTTGCGATAAGTTCGGCTAACAAGTGCTGCGGAGAGCTCCAATTTGGAATCGTTAGCGATTTAACGGGTGCTACTCTGGACTTAGAGCATTGCAAATGAGATGTGACCTTGTTTTGAGTTTCAGATCGAACATAAATGCAGGAACCATAAGCAGCTAGGCTTGCATCATAAAATGAATGCAATTCGAACGATGATTGAGGCAGGTTACTGTTGATATTTGCGACATATGAAACAACCATGAGGAATGCAAGGATTGAGGTAGAGCTTCATCCCAGCCGAGCTTGTCTTTAAAAAGGGCCTGCAGGAATATTTTGAGTTTGGTGCTGACTGGAGCTATTAATCCAAGCGGATCATAAAACCCAGCGATGGCAGATAAAATAGTGCGCTTTGTCGCTGGCTTATCAGGGAAATTTTCCGAAAAGCTGAAAAATTAGATTGTCAGAATTCGTATCCACATCAATCCCAGGGCCGTAGTGACATCTGTTCCATCGTGGAACTTTAGCATTTTTCTCCCTATCCGAATCTGGCTCGCCTTCCAGAGCTGCTGGTTCATTGGAGCACCATTTTCGTTGCCAAATGTCCTCTTTTTCAATAGAATTTCAGCTACTTCTTCGATAGAATCACCGCCAGAGATCAAATCGTCTACGTAAAAATGAGTGCGAACGATCTTGGAAGCTACTGGAAACTTGGCTTCCTCATCAAGAATGCAGCAGGCTTTGTACCGTATGTTACGGTGTCCAAAGTATAGACCTTAATGTCTTCGTTGGTATTATCACGCCATAGGATGCATTGGAGATATTGATCAGGATCAGTCATCAGTACACAGCGGTACATCTTGCAGATATCCCGCACAATGCAACTTTGAAAAATCGAAATCGCAGCAAAGTAAGGAATATTTTCGGCTGTATAGAAGAACCCGTAAACAACAAATCATTCAGAGAAAAGCCAGAAGTAGATTTTGCAGAGCCATCGAACACAACACGCAATTGTGTGGTCGAGCTATCTAACTTTTGGACGCAGTGGTGGGGCAAAAATACTGAGGCAATGAAGATTGTTTAGCAGATAGTGACATGTGGCCTAATTCAATATCTTCCTTTATAAAGGCAACATATTGTGACTTTATTTCTGAATTTTTGGCCAATTTCGATTCCAATGATTTAAAACAGGCGCAAAGCACGATCGTATGAATCTCCGAGCGTCTAAACTAGTTTTGGCAGGAAGACGCACAGAATACTGGGAAGTGAGACGAGTGTATTTGCAGAAATAGCTGCTCGCACAAGGCATCCTCATCAGAAATGTTGGAGGTAGAACCAAAGCAACGTTGTCAATTTCCCAAAAAACGGCGTAAAATATCAGACAATTCATATTTTTCCAACTGGCTATCGGGTTTCTTAGCAATGGAAGGTGACGAAGTTGATCTGAGATGCAGAGTCAAGCAAGGCTCGGCATGGTACAAATACGCCAGTTCGATATTTGACGTATATGATGGCAGTAGCAAGGAACACGTACTCGGTCTGACCTTTCTTCGGGGCTTTAGGTGGAGACGAGATAGAAGTTGTAGAAACGAGAGAAGAATTTTGTGAAGTAGGTGGGGCTTGAGTAATAGGTGGAGTGAAACTAGAATCCAAATGAAGCAACGAGTGATGCTTCTGATGGCATTGGTTGCAATTCCCAGATTTACATTACTGCAAGCTGTGCCCTTTGCGGAGGCAATTGAGGCAAAGATGTAGCCGTTTCGCTTCTTTATACCGTGAATTGGGGGCCAATGATAGGAATTTTGGACATTTTAACAGAAAATAATCTTTAGTGTCACACAAAATACATGATGTAGTTAAGTTAGATGATGCGATGAGTGTACTATTATTGACTTTGTTAGTAGCTGGTTGTCCCACCTGTTTGCTAGGCGTTTTGTATACCATAGCATTCTCCAAATTCTCTATCATGCGGCATCTCCTTTCCAAAAATGATGACATTTCCGTCCACTTAAGCAGCTTGTTAATCGGCAACGCCTCTTCCCCACTTTTCCTGAGTGTGTTGGTCCAGCTTGATGTGATGAGATGAATCAGCAGTCCATCAGTACTTTCCTGCGTCGATGCCATCAATTTAAAAGCGCGTAGGAGCGAATTCACCTTATCGCTTAATTGACGGGCCTGGCACTCGCAGAACCCTTCTCAACACCCGAAAGCCTGAAGATAGACCGTACATGTGTCTGAAAATGCAATAATTTATTATCAAATCTTGACTTTAATAATTCAATCGCCTTGTCGTAATTAGCCTCTGTGGGCTCAAGTGACCGAATTGTGTCCAGAGCTGACCCATCCAAACAGGAACGAAGGTGCTGAAACTTTTCCACTCTGCTCAAATCCTCGTTTTTTCCCACAACCGTGTCATACATGGCGAAGAAATCGACCCAGTCGATGTAGGCCCCACTGAACCGTGGAAGTTGGAACTCAGGCAGCCGGGAAGTACGCGCAGTGCACCTGAATGTCGAAAACGGATCATCCGTAGGGTTTCGAACCACTGTGGAATGAACAACAGAAGCCTTACGGCGATCATTCAGCTCACGAGAGAGTTTAGACTTCACCTCGCAATACATTTGCACAAAACTTGACCGAGCATCACTGGCTAGCTCCATTAGGTCAAGTTTCTCGAGGCTAGTTTGCGCACTGTTGTATTCCGCATGCATATTCTCCACAAGATCAAGGCGCACCCGCACATCGGCCTCATCGAATTGAGCCAACTGATCGCCACACAAAATTCGTTTAATGCCACAAGCTGCCGTAACACTGCATGTGCCTTGCTTTGTAAAAGTCAATATCACCGGTCCAAGCGCATTTGCATTTAAATTTGAATCAGGCATTTTTAAATAAAAAACGAGATGGCAAAGCTAACTCTCGACCGTGTCGAAGTTTTAATAACTTGAAAACTTTACTCCAACTGATTAAACCGGTAAAATATATATAGGATATAGATATTTAAAATTTTTAAATCATTGATAATAAAAATTTGATACCATAAAAAAAAAACTTTTCTTAGTAAAACACATTTTCCGACCGATCGGTCCTATGGCAGCTATATGCTATAGTCATCCGATTTTGATAATTTTTTTCAAAATCATGTAAAAGTATATAAAACTAATATATACCAAGATTGGTCACGCTACGATGGAAAATAAAAAAAATTTCCCACTAGAAGTAGTTTTTTGACCGACGTTTTCTATGGGAGCTATATGCTATAGTCATCCGATTTTGATACATTTTTCCAGAATTATGTGAAAACATATAAAACTAATATATACCAAGATAAGTGACGCTACGATGGAAAACAAAAAAGTTTTTCTCACTAAAACTTATTTTCCGACCGATCGTTCCTATGGCAGCTATATGATATAGTCATCCGATCCGGCCGGTTCCGACATATTAGTTGCGTGCAGTAAAAAGAAGACTCTGTGCAAAATTTCAGCTCGATAGCTTTAAAACTGAGGGACTAGTTCGCGTAGAAACAGACAGACGGACAGACAGACGGACGGACGGACAGACGGAATTGAACTCGGCTCGTCGTCCTGATCAAGAATATTTATAGTTTATGTGGTCGGAAATGAATATTTCTATGCGTTACAAACTTCTGGGCAAAATTAATATACACTTTTCAAGTGTATAAAAAGAGTATCTGATAGGCACTTCACAATTGAGTTGCACCAATGTCAATGTCAACCAATGTCAACCAAAAACCGGGATACCAAAGAATAGGTACGCCGGTTCTCGATCGATTATAATTTTATGTAATATAATAAGAATTCTAAGGCATATCCATGATTTTAGATTTAGGTCAAAAATGCTATTGGCGAATTGTGTTATATGGTCATTAGATTTACGGTCAAATATGTATCTGGCAATGGAGTTAAAAGCCACTCGTAATTTGTGCATGCTGCTACCATCGCAGCTGCCGAAATTTCAACTCCATAAAACAGTGTCGGTATTAGGCACGTTTTTGCAATAGTCAGCTTTATGTTTCTTGACAGGCAGTTTCTTGTTATGGACAGTTGCCTAAGCATACCATAGGATTTCCAGTCGCCTGTGCTATATGATAGTTCCACGATAGTGTATTGTCAAACTGTATTCCAAGGTTGGAAGCATGGTCCACATAATCGATAGAGGATCCACCAATGGTAAGCTTAGCCAACCGTGTTGTGTCTACTGTTTTCTTATAAATAATTAGGCATTTTGACTTTGAAGGGTTGAGACTTAATCCATTTACAGCAGCCCAGATACTTATAATTTCTAATTTATTTTGTTACAAAGCACTGACACAAACATTTATATCTCGTAACGGACCACTAACATATAATTGGACGTCATCGGCATACATATGGACTTCACAATTTGACAGGTTTTCAGGAAGGTCATTTATATAGATGGAAAACAGAAAAGGACCCAACATAGATAAAGCTTGTAAGCGAGATCTTCGGCAGCCGAACATGCGTGCGTAGATAACAATCTGCATGCTTAAAAATAGAATAACATTAGATAAATAAACAAAGCAAACAAAAGCTGCCAAAAGGGCAGTTACGTTACATTTCAAATAATGAGTTTAGGTAATAAGATCTTATAGTTGATTAAAAATTATAAGTTTTAGTTATACAAAATTATAGTTAATTCTGCTCCCGACAAGAGCCTTCTGGAAAATTCAACAAAAATCGGGAAGTGCTAGATAGTTCTTTTCTTATCTGCAAATTTCTAGAAATTACGATAACATTCCAAAACTTTCTAGAAAGTTCTACAAAAATCACTTAAGTTCTAGATAGTTATAAACTTATCTTCAAATTTCTTGAAATTTTTTAAAAAGTTCTACAAACACCAGAAAAGTTCCAGATAGTTTTATACTTATCTTAAACATTGTGATGATGTTTTCTATCACAATACTAACAAAAAACTAATACATTACCGTTTATGATCAAGTTCAAATATCTTTTTCACAAACTGTTACAGATACCATTTGAAATCAGAATTCATATCTTAAATAATTCCAGAGATATTGTCTAAATCACTATTAAACGAAACCGTTTTAACATCTAACTTTACGTTCCTAGCAACTTTTGAACAGGTTGAGCTTTGGCTTGGAAAACACTATTAAACCGGTTAAGCGGGTCTGGAACCGTCCATCAAACAGTGAAATATCTCACAGAGAAAAAAAGATCAAGATTAATTTATTTTTTGCTGGTTAAAATTATCTTTTAAAATATAAATTTTTCATACAAAATATAATTAGTCTCTTAGACGTTTGCCCATAATTGTGTGCGTTGGCTGACAGCGTTAAGACGTCATTCCAATCGTGTTAAGTGAAAGGTCTAAAGTTCAATCCCCTGACAAGGCGATGTTTTTATACACTTGAAAAGTGTATATTAATTTTGCCCAGAAGTTTGTAACGCATAGAAATATTCATTTCCGACCCCATAAACTATATATATTCTTGATCAGGACGACGAGCTGAGTTCATTTCCGCTTGTCCGTCCGTCCGTCTGTCTGTCTGTCTGTCTGTCTGTCTGTCTGTCTTTCTGTTTCTACGCGAACTAGTCCCTCAGTTTTAAAGCTATCGAGCTGAAATTTTTCACAGAGTGTTCTTTTTACTGCACGCAACTAATGTGTCGGAACTGGCCGGATCGGATGACTATATCATATAGCTGTCATAGGAACGATCGGTCGAAAAATAAGTCTTTGTGAGAAAAACTTTTTTGATTTCCATTGTAGCGTCACCAATCGTAGTATATATTAGTTTTATATGTTTCCACACAAGTCGGAAAAAATTTATCAAAATCGGAACGGTCAGTCAAAAACTACTTCTAGTGAGAAAAACTTTTTTGTTTTCCATCGTAGCGTCACTAATCTTGGTATATATTAGTTTTATATTCTTTTCACATAATTTCGAAAAAATTGATCAAAATCGGGTGATTAGCTATAGCTTTGCCATATAAACGGTCGGTCAAAAAACTACTTCTAGTGAGAAAAACTTTTTGTTTTCTATCGTAGCGTCTCCAATCTTGGTATATATTAGTTTTATATTCTTTCACATAATTTCGAGAAAATTTATCAAAATCGGATGACTATAGCATATAGCTGCCATTGGACCGATCGGTCGGAAAAATGTGTTTTACTAAGAACATTTTTTTTATGGTATTAAATTTTTATTATCAATGATTTAAAAATTTTATATATTTGATATCTATATCCTATATATATTTTGCCGGTTAAATCAGTTGCAGTAAACTTTTTCAAGTGTATTAAAACTTCGGCACAGTCGAAGTTAGTTTTGCCTTCTTGTTTTTTTTATATTTTTATCATATCAAGTTAATCTTCGTCATATCGGACTGAAATTGATATGAATAAATGTGGAAATGACTGCCATTTCGAATCAATTTTTTTCTGTGTGGCTCCAAATTTCTAACCTACAAACCAAATTTAAAGCTATGAATTTAAAATTTTGTGTGTTGGCAATAATTATAATGGTTAAATAACTTATAAGAAACAAGTTCAGCGATTTCGGAACCAGTCTTGAAACAGTGAAATTTCAGTCTTAATTTAACCAACCTACACACCAAATTTCAAGTTCATAGCTTCAATAACTTCTGAAATATGGCTCTGAACCGCTTTTGAACCGGTTTAGCGTGTTCTGAACCAGTTCAGACTATTTCCTGATCGACATGAACATGCACTACCTAAAGGACGGTTCAGTGGTTTTATAGATATTGCTCTGAACCACTTTTGAACCGGTTAAACCCACTCTCGAACCGGTTCACAGACTTGTCACATAGCCTAAACTCTTTTCTAAACAACATGAACATACTGTGAAAATATCGTGAAGATCGGTGGTTTAGATGCCTATAAGGAACATACAAACATATACTACGATTATGAACATATAAAAAAATCATGATTTTTGCCCTTCAAAGTATGTTGTGATTATGAATATAAATATTTAGAAATATTTATTATTATACACTTGAAAAGTGTATATTAATTTTGCCCAGAAGTTTGTAACGCATAGAAATATTCATTTCCGACCACATAAACTATATATATTCTTGATCAGGACGACGAGCCGACTTCAATTCCGTCTGTCCGTCCGTCCGTCCGTCTGTCCGTCTGTCTGTCTGTCTGTCTGTCCGTCTGTCTGTCTGTTTCTACGCGAACTAGTCCCTCAGTTTTAAAGCTATCGAGCTGAAATTTTGCACAGAGTCTTCTTTTTACTGCACGCAACTAATATGTCGGAACCGGCCGGATCGGATGACTATATCATATAGCTGCCATAGGAACGATCGGTCTAAGAACTAGTTCGAGTGAGAAAAACTTTTTTGTTTTCCATCGTAGCTCACTAATCTTGGTATATGTTAGTTTTATGTGTTTCCACATAATTCTGGAAAAATGTATCAAAATCGGATCACTATAGCATATAGCTGCCATAGAAACGGTCGGTTAAAAAACTAGTTCTAGTGAGAAAAACTTATTTGTTTTTCATCATAGCGTCACTAATCTTGGTATATGTTAGTTTTATATGCTTTCATATAATACAGGAAAAATTGATCAAAATCGGAGGACTGTATTATATAGGTCCCATAGAAACGGTCGGTCAAAAAACTACTTCTAGTGAGAAAAACTTTTTTGTTTTCTATCGTAGCGTCCCCAATCTTGGTATATATTAGTTTTTTATGCTTTTACATAATTTTTAAAAAATTTATCAAAATCGGATGACTATAGCATATAGCTGCCATAGGACCGACCGGTCGGAAAATGTGTTTTACTAAGAAAAGTTTTTTTTATGGTATCAAAAAAGAGAGAGAGTCTTGTAAGTGATTGACGTGTATTATTTGTGCTCCGCATTTAAAAATTATTTTGTGTTGTTTAACTTGCTAATTTTGGTGCAAAGTTTCTTTGAATAATTTCTATATTTCACCCCTTTACCGTGTTGTGCTTCGCGATTCGGTTTTGTACCTATTAACAAACAATTTAACAAATAAAATAATCGCGGCGTCAGCTTTGTGTATATTTGTTTGTGTAATTGTTTTGCTTATCTGTTTTTGGCGGTCCCCCACGATGCGTCTGTTGGAGCCGCAATTTTTAGTTGTGCCACCGCCAGATTCCGGTGAATCGCCCCAACCACCTCCATCATTGCCAAGCACTCCCTTGAATTTTGACTTGTCGCCAACAATTTCTTTGTCTGCCTCTCCAGGAAACTTGCTGGATGTTTCACCCTTACCCTCCCTGATTCAACCTACTAACGACTTGTCCAATGCACCATTAGATAGGTCTGTTAATTCGCTAATAGTGCCTTCCGAACCTCAAGACAATGTTTTGGTTTCTGCTCCTATTTCTCCTCTGCCTCCCATTCTTACAGTTGTAGCTCCTCGTAGACAAGTTTTTGTGTCTAGGTTGTCTCCTGAAACTACTTGCGAGTCAATTGCAGCATACATTGCTCACAAATCCTCAGCAAGAGCTTATATTTCGAAGTTCAGTTTTGCTGAGCCTCGGGATATAGCTTCGTTTAAAATTAGTGTCTCTTCCGAAGAATTTCCTATTATGTGTGACCCAAAATTTTGGCCGCCACTACTTATTGTTAACGAGTACAGGCAAAGAAATCGCAGGATAATGCCTGTCAGTTTGCCCTCTAAGGCTAATTTTACCCTGCTTAATCAACTGATTTGTTCAAAAGATTGGTCTCCTTTATACAATGCAGTTGACATTGACGTCGCTGTTACCTTTTTTTATGACTCTATTAACTCTCTCTTTGATATTTCTGTTCCAAATAGTGTTGCTTCTTCTGAGTCTCTTCAACCCCTTGTACTGTCCTAAGCTTTCTAATTTAAAAAATATTAAGTCTAGATGTTTTAAAAAGTATAAAAAAACTGGCTCTAATCTTGACTTTTCTAAATACTGATAGCCAAGTCAAACTTTACCCTTTTTAATTCTCCTTGCTATAATAATTATCTTTTCGCTGTAAAATTCAATTCGCACAAGACCCTAAACAATTTTACAAATTTGTTAACTCTAAGCGTAAAGCTTCGACTTTACCCTTCTTCATTCTTTTTACATAACCAAAAGGCTAGCAACGATTCCTGCTGTGGACTTATTCTGAATTTTTCAATCAACTTACTCCTCTGTCCCTTTTAATAACAAATCTTATCCTTATGACATTTCTTCTTCAAACTCTTTAATGCCCCATAATTACTGAATCTCTCTACTTTCATATTTGAAATCTCTAAAGTCTTCATACTCTCCTGGACCTGACAACATCCCTAGTTGTGTCCTCAGAGAGTGTTGTAATTCTTTATGCAAACCTTTACTAAAGCTTTTTAATCTATCGCTTGACTCTACAATTTTTCCAAATCTTTGGAAAGAATCCTTCATTATTCCTCTTCACAAAAGGGTGGAAAATCAGATATCTCCAACTATAGAGGTATCGCCAAATTATCTGCTATATCCCTAAGTTGTTTGAAGAAATTATAACCTCTACATTGCAGCATTACTGCAAATCGGTTTTGTCACCTTTTTTTAGCATGGATTTGTAAAGAGTCGGTCAACTACGACCAATTTGCTTGAATTCGCATCATTAGTTAACGATGGATTCCTTATGAAATGCCAAACTGATGTCATCTACACTGACTTCAGTAAGGCTTTGACTCCGTGAACCATGATCTCCTCCTCCTTAAGCTTGATCGTATTGATTTCCTCCCCTTTTCTTTTTGGATCTCTTCATATTTAAAAGATAGAACTCAAAAAAGTTCTGCTCAGATCTAATATTTCAAAACCTGTCTACGTAACTTCCGGTGTACCTCAAGGAAGCCACCTCGGTCCTTTTTTTTTCACTCTTTTTATTAATGATCTCCCCTCGACAATATCTCATTCTCGGATACTTATGTATGCCGATGACGTTAAACTCATTTTATCTTACAACGACCCGATGCATTCTATTAGGTTGCAAGATGATTTAAACTCTCTTCATTTTTGGTGCTTGGTTAATCATTTATTTCTTAATTGCGCAAAATGTATGTTTATGTCTTTTCATCGTTGCAAACCTTCGCTAGTTTCCTATTCGATTGGCAATGAACCCTTAAACGAATATCAACTGTCGTTGATCTTGGAGTTATTTTTGATTGCAAATTAAGCTTTAATGATCATATATCCTGTATAGTTAATAAGGCGAATGGTGTACTTTGATTCATTAAGCGTTGGTCGAAGGAATTTAATGATCCCTATACAACAAAAGTTCTTTTTACATCTTTAGTTCGCCCGGTGCTTGAATACTGCTCATCCGTCTGGTGTCCGCATATAAAAGCATATTTTGAGTCTATCCAAAAGCAATTCTGCTTTTTGCCCTCCGCGGCTTAAATTGGGATCCCAACCTTCGGTTGCCATCGTATTTTAGTAGGCTTTTGCTTATTGATCCTTACACCATAACGTAGAACAGTCCTAGGCGTTTCTTTTCTTCACAAGTTAATTATCGGTGATGTAGACTCTTCTGAACTCTTAGTTTTTTTTCTCTGTTCTCTAGACCAACTAGAAATTATTTGCCTTTAATCTTGCCTAGATGCACAACCGACTACGCACAGCACAACCGTTTTCGGGTTTTATGTCAAAATTATAATGATGTTTATCACCTCTCTCAACAGAACTCTCTCTTTTCCTAAAGTTATCTCTTTTAGACATCTCCGGCAAAATCTCTGACCACATCCAGCAGGAGCAGGGCCTAGCTTGCGGACCGGCTAAAAATATTCCCCCACCGGGTCAGAGATTTTCGGATGATTTAATTCATCTTTATTTTAGCTTATATTTATTTTATTTTTATTATATTTAATTTAATTTAATTTTTTTTTTTTTTTTTAATTCTTTAATTTTAAATTTTATTTTCATTATTGTTTTATTTTATATTATTTTTATTCATTCTATAATATTGTTTATTTATTGTTTGTGTTTATTATTTTGTAAACATATTTTTAAGTCTTCTCCTTTTCTTTTTCCTCACCCTTCTCTTTTTCTTTTTTTCTGACTTCTTATACTACTTAAATTTGTGTTAGGTCTAGTAACGTCTCTGGCTTCAATTGGCACTGAACTGGGGCATAGCTGGCCGGACGGGCAAATAAAATTCCCCCACCGTGTCGGAGTCTTTACTAGTCGATTTGTAATTTTGTTAGATTTTCCTTGTTAGGCTTTCTTAGTTCATTAAGCCTTTTTATAACGTATTCAGTTTTTCTTTTTTTTGGTTGACAGCCACCATTTGTCGACTTTTTTTTTCAACAACTAAACAAATAAACAAATAAACCACTTTAAGCATAATTTAAGAACAGCTTGATTTAAATTTTGGAAACATTTTGGTATAATTTTTGAACCATTTATTGAAAACATTTTAGTTATATTAGTGAAACACTTGAGTTTTAGGAACATTAATTAATTAATTTATTAAAACATTAATTTTGCCCAGAAGTTTGTAACGCATAGAAATATTCATTTCCGACCACATAAACTATATATATTCTTGATCAGGACGACGAGCTGAGTTCAATTCCGTCTGTCCGTCTATTTTTACGCGAACCAATGCGTCAGTTTTAAAGCTATCGAGCTGAAATTTTGCACAGAGTCTTCTTTTTACTTCTTCTTTTTTATGTCGGAACCGGCCGGATCGGATGACTATATCATATAGCTGCCATAGGAACGAACGGTCTGAGAACTAGTTCTAGTTAGAAAAACTTTGTTGTTTTCCATCGTAGCGGCACAAATCTTGGTGTATGTTAGTTTTATATGATTTCACATAATTCTGAAAAAATGTATCAAAATCGGAGCACTATAGCATATAGCTGGCATAGAAACGGTTGGTCAAAAAACAAGTGCTAGTGAGAAAAACTTTTTTGTTTTCCATCGTATCGTCACCACTTGGTAGATATTAGTTTTATATGCTTTCTAAAATTTTTAAAAAATTATAAAAATCGGATGACTATAGCATATAGCTTATAGGGACTGATCGGTCGGAAAATGTGTTTTACTAAGAAAAGTTTTTTTACGGTATCCTATTTTATTATCAATGATTTAAAAATTTTTAAATATCTGATATCTATATCTAATATATATTTTTCTGGTTAAATCAGTTGGAGTAAAGTTTTTCAAGTGTATTAAAACTTCGGCACAGTCGAAGTTAGCTTTGCCTTCTCGTTTTTGTATACCTTTGATTGGTCCGACAATCTGAGTGAATGCACAATGTAGATTATTTTAGATGCTGCCGTAACTGACTTTAAATTATCTCGTTCAAAAAATAATAATTGTAGGAAAAAATTTGCATACTTTGAGGGTCAAAAAACATGATGTTTTATAAACATAATCGTAGTAATACCTTTACTTTTATTTATATGTATAGATTAAGAAGTCATCGAGTACTTAGCCCAATATACCTCTTATTAGGGCCGTTGATGGAAGCCACCACTATTTCTGACCAACTATCTCGGTGGAGAGAATTCTAAAAGACGAACAAGTAGCAATAGAACACTCAGAAGCCTCCGCCACACCTCCAGAAAGACAATATCCGAATAGAAGCATAAGCACAGATCCACCAGCCATATACAGAAATGACCCAAGCAACATGCAAGATAAAAAACAACAAGTCTGCAGGACTAGACGAGCTTCCCTCAGAGCTTTTAAAAGCTGGAACCAGCTTCAGCTCGCGTACTCATAAAATCTATTATACAAAGCGCCGAAATATTTGCAACAACTCCTGATTGGAAGGAAGGAGTTATTTTCAGAATTCCCAAAAAAGGTTTCACCCTCCTCAATTCTATACAGAAAATCCTGCCCTTTATCATTCTGGATAGAATCTCACCAGTGCTAAATAGCCTACTCAGACAAGGGCATATCAGCATCCTGCTTTTAATAGTAATAATTTACTCACTCTTTGTGAATTTCGAGCGAGCCTTTCAAACACATGCAGACGAGAGCAAAAACAAAATACAGACAGTGACTTAGGCAGATGGACGGTTGCTCGAATAGAGGCAGGCTTATAAGCGTTAATATTTTCTAACTCTTAAACTTAAACTTGTATGAAAATTGAAAAAGAAAAGGAAATCTAAATCTCAAATTCTATAACTTTGCCCTATTGCAATTACTTCCCAAAATATAGCATTAAATTGTTTTCATGCCGGATACCAAATCAGTAGTAGGGGAATGTATGTTCTGAATCAATTGACCTTTGACCTTTGGCTTTGGGGAATACGGTCACACTAATTTTGGTGTTTTTATTTTTGGTATTTTTGGTTTTTGCGACCTTGGTCACCTAATTGGGGATTATTTGAATTTTGGTGTTTGGTCACACTGTTTTTGCTTGACTAAATTTAAATTGTGGGAGTTATTTTTGAATTTTGGCCGATAGTTGGGCGCAAAATTTAAATTTTGATCGTTTTAGTGTTCCCACCTCTGATAAATGGCGCGAAGTTTGAATTTGTGAATTTTTAAGGTTTTCCCCTTCCCTATTGTAACGGCGCGGATTTGAATTTGTGTGGGCTTTTTAATTTGGTGTATGATCACACTAATTAGTGATTTTTGATGGCGGAAATTTGAATTGTCCTTTTGGTGCTGTTTCCATCCATATTGATGTGGCGGGAAATTTGAATTCTAATAATATTTTAATGTCTTTCAATATGGTTGGAGGGCTTTTTTGAATTTTCAACGTTTTTTTGAATTTTTAATTTTGCGTTTTTGCGGGAGTTTTGTTTGTTTTTTTTTTTTTTTTCGAATTTTTGGTCCCAAGGGTGGGGGGGAACAGGAGCGGTGATCATGGTGCGGGCGGTGGAGGGTGTGGGCGATCTGCAGCGTGGTCCCAGCGACTTGGATCTAGTTTCTTTGTGTGTGTGTGTGTGTGTGTGTATGTTTTGTTTTCAAAATCCAAATGACCTACAGAACGGCTTGAACAGACTGATTGGGTGGGTATTGAATTAAACTCGGGATGAAAATAGGGGGGTAGGCAGTGGTGAACTATGGAGGGAGGGCCGATTTGCAGCGTGTAAAAGGAGCAGTATTGCAACTGGGGCAGAAGATACACAGCCCTGCGCAAGTGGCTTGCCCTTGGATATTGTTTGCATTTCATTGATTGATTTCAAGGGCAGGGATTGGTTGAGTCATTGTTTGTAGTGCGGATGCGTAAAACGGGTTTTTGTTATTGTTAAAAGTTCTGTGACAAACTTTGATTTTTCTGATCTTCGATTA
>JAEIFT010000837.1:5000-64708 GCA_018904225.1 Lordiphosa mommai
GGAAAATTCTTCATGGAAAAAACTATTTTTCATCCGAATGACTTCAAACTCGGTTTGTGAGGATGGTAAGCAGAATAATAAGACTTGAGATTTTCCGATGTTGGAAAATCCACCCGAAAAGTCGGGAAATTCCCGGAAAATTCCATATATAAAATACTATTTTTCTTTCGATTGGCTTCAAACTCGGTTTGTAAGGATAGTATGCTAAATAATTAGACATGTGATTTTTCGATTATGGAAAATCCACCCACAAGGAAAATGGCCGGAAAATTCGATATGGAAAATACTATTTTTCATCCGATTGACTTCAAACTCGGTTTGTAAGGATAGTATGCAAAATAATTAGACATAAGATTTTCCGATGTTGAAAAATGCGCCCGAAAAGTCGGGAAATTCCCGGAAAATCCCATATGGAAAAAACTGTTTTTCATCCGATTGGCTTCAAACTCGGTTTGTACTATGCAAAATAATTGGACATGAGATTTTCAAATAATGGAAAATCTGCCCGAAAAGTCGGGAAATTCCCGGAAAATTCTATATGGAAAATCTATTTTTCATCCGATTGACTTCAAACTCGGTTTGCAAGCATAGTATGCAAAATAATTAGACATGTGATTTTTCGATTGTGAAAAATCCACCCACAAGGAAAATGGCCGGAAAATTCTATATGGAAAACACTATTTTTTACCCGATTGACTTCAAACTCGGTTTGTAGCGATAGTATACAAAATAAGTTGACATGCCGATGTTGGAAAATTCGACCCAAGAGTGGGGAAATGCCTGGAAAATTCTATATGGTAAAACCTATTTTTAATCCGATTGGCTTCAAAATGGGTTTGTGAACACATTATAGAAAATAATTAGACATTCGATTTCTCGGCGGTGGAATTTCCGCCCACAGGCAAGAATAATGGTGGGCGTATTTCGGTTCAGTGACAATGGCTATTTGTGAGCCGATCTGAATAAAATTCGCTTTGTTAGCTCTAGGGTCAGAACAAATGGAAACACGTGTTTTTTTATTTCGGGAAGTTCATCGCAAAGGTCGGAATATGGGTGCGGGGGTGGGTGTTTAGCCGATATGTATTAAATTTGGTTTGAAAGCTCTATGGGCCAATTAAATAGGATAAAGTTTTTAGCTTTGCGCATACTCACCCTCAAGGTCGGATAATGGGTGCAGGGGGTGGTTTCAGCGTTTGTACACTTAATGAGTCAACTAGGTGGAAAATAATTTTCTCATTTCTGATGGTCGGAAAATGGGTGCGGGGGTGGGATCATTGCCAAACGTTTTTTTTCATCATTTTGGCGGCTTTATTGACGGTGGCGAAGCGAAGCGCGCCGGGTTATATGCTAGTCTCTCTATATATAAAAGAGTTTGTCCTGACTGACTGACTGACTGACTGACTCACTGACTGACTGACTCACTGACTGATTCACTGATTGGCAATCAACGTAGAGCCTAAACGGTAAGACATAGAAAGCTGAAATTTTCACAGAAGTTTCCTTATGAGTTGAAAGTGAGCACTAAGGCGGGGTTTTGGAAAATTCCACCCCTAAGGGGTGGAAAACTCCCGGAAAAGCTACTATGGGGAAAATTTTGTTTTTCATCCGATTGACTTGAAATTTGGTTTGTAAGTAAAGTAAGCGAAATAATTGGACACCTGTTTCCCAGATTTCGGAAAATCCGCCCACAAGGAAAATGGCCGGAAAATTCTTCATGGAAAAAACTATTTTTCATCCGATTGACTTCAAACTCGGTTTGTGGGGATGGTAAGCAAAATAATTAGACATAAGATTTTCCGATGTTGGAAAATGCGCCCGAAAAGTCGGGAAATTCCCGGAAAATTCCATATGGAAAAAACTATTTTTCATCCGTTTGGCTTCAAACTCGGGTTGTAAGGGTAGTTTGCTAAATAATTAGGCATGTGATTTTTTGTTGGTGGAAAATCCACCCACAAGGAAAATGGCCGGAAAATTCTATATGGAAAACACTATTTTTCATCCGATTGACTTCAAACTCGGTTTGTAAGGATAGTATGCAAAATAATTAGACTTGAGACTTTCCAATGTTGGAAAATCCGCACGAAAAGTCGGAAAATTCCATATGGTAAAACCTATTTTTAATCCGATTGGCTTCAAAATCGGTTTGTGAACACATTATAGAAAATAATTAGACATTTGATTTCTCGGTGGTAGAATTTCTGCCCATAGGCAAGAATAATGGTGGGCGTATTTCGGTTCAGTGACAATGGCTATTTGTGAGCCGATCTGAATAAAATTCGTTTTGTAAGATCTAGGGTCAGAATAAATGGAAACACGTGTTTTTTTATTTCGGGAAGTTCACTGCAAAGGTCGGATTATGGGTGCGGGGGTGGGTTTTTAGCCGACATGTATTAAATTTGGTTTGAAAGCTCTATGGGCCAATTAAATAGGATAAAGTTTTTAGCTTTGCGCTTACTCACCCTCAAGGTAGGATAATGGGTGACGGGGGTGGTTTTAGCGTTTGTACGCCTAACGGGCCAAGTAGGTGGAAAATAATTTTCTCATTTCTGATGGTCGGAAAATGGGGGCGGGGGTGGTATCATTGCCAACGTTTTTTTCATTATTTTGGCGGCTATACTGATGGTGGCGAAGCGAAGCGCGCAGGGTTATATGCTAGTCTCTCTATATATAAAAGAGTTTGTCCTGACTGACTGACTCACTGACTGACTCACTGATTCACTGATTGGCAATCAACGTAGAGCCTGAACGGTAAGACATAGAAAGCTGAAATTTTCACAGAAGTTTTCTTATGAGTTGAAAGTGAGCACTAAGGCGGGGTTTTGGAAAATTCCACCCCTAAGGGGTGGAAAACTCCCGGAAAAGCTACTAGGGGAAAATTTTGTTTTTCATCCGATTGACTTGAAATTTGGTTTGTAAGTAAAGTAAGCGAAATAATTGGACACCTGTTTCCCAGATTTCGGAAAATCCGCCCACAAGGAAAATGGCAGGAAAATTCTTCATGGAAAAAACTATTTTTCATCCGATTGACTTCAAACTCGGTTTGTGAGGATGGTAAGCAGAATAATTAGACTTGAGATTTTCCGATGATGGAAAATCTGCCCGAAAAGTCGGGAAATTCCCGGAAAATTCCATATGGAAAAAACTATTTTTCATCCGTTTGGCTTCAAACTCGGTTTGTAAGGGTAGTATGCTAAGTAATTGGACATGAGATTTTCAAATGTTGGAAAATCCGCCCACAAAGAAAATACCCGGAAAATTCTATATGAAAAACTATTTTTGATCCGATTGACTTCAAACTCGGTTTGTAAGGATAGTATGCAAAATAATTAGACATAAGATTTTCCGATGTTGGAAAATGCGCCCGAAAAAGTCGGGAAATTCCCGGAAAATTCCATATGGAAAAAAACTGTTTTTCATCCGATTGGCTTCAAATTCGGTTTGTAAGGATAATATGCTAAATAATTAGACATGTGATTTTTCGATTGTGGAAAATCCACCCACAAAGAAAATAGCCGGAAAATTCTTCATGGAAAAAACTATTTTTCATCCGATTGACTTCAAACTCGGTTTGTGGGGATGGTAAGCCAAATAATTAGACATAAGATTTTCCGATGTTGGAAAATGCGCCCGAAAAGTCGGGAAATTACCGGAAAATTCCATATGGAAAAAACTATTTTTCATCCGTTTGGCTTCAAACTCGGTTTGTAAGGGTAGTTTGCTAAATAATTAGGCATGTGATTTTTTGTTGGTGGAAAATCCACCCACAAGGAAAATGGCCGGAAAATTCTATATGGAAAACACTATTTTTCATCCGATTGACTTCAAACTCGGTTTGTAAGGATAGTATGCAAAATAATTAGACATAAGATTTTCCAATGGAAAATCCGCACGAAAAGTCGGAAAATGCTATATAGTAAAACCTATTTTTAATCCGATTGGCTTCAAAATCGGTTTGTGAACACATTATAGAAAATAATTATACATTTGATTTCTCGGTGGTATAATTTCTGCCCACAGGCAAGAATAATGGTGGGCGTATTTCGGTTCAGTGACAATGGCTATTTGTGACCCGATCTGAATAAAATTCGTTTTGTAAGATCTAGGGTCAGAATAAATGGAAACACGTGTTTTTATACCCGTTACTCGTAGAGTAACAAGGGTATACTAAGTTCGTGCAAATGTATGTAACAGGCAGAAGGAAGCATTTCCGACCCCATAAAGTATATATATTCTTGATCAGCACCAATAGCCGAGTCGATATAGACATGTCCGTCTGTCCGTCTGTCCGTCCGTCCGTCTGTCCGTCTGTCCGTATGAACACCTAGATCTCAGAGACTATAAGAGCTAGAGCTACCAAATTTTCAGTGTAGACTTGTATTGTTTGCAGGCAGATCAAGTTTGTTTCAAATTTTTGCCACGCCCCCTCCCGCCCCCGCAATTTGAAAAAAAACCTCATATCTCCCACAATTTTGAAAATAGACTGTTCAAACCTTCTAGACATATATTTTAATCATCATTACCTATCGATCCGCCATACATCATTTTTCGATCAGATGAACTTTAGTAGAGTTGCCACCCCCGCAATTTGAAAAATACCCCATATCTCCCGCAATTTTGAAAATAGATTGTTTGAACCTTCTAGACATTTATTTTAATAATTATTACCTATCGATCAGCCGTACATCATTTTTCGATCAGATGAACGATAGTAGAGTTGCCACCCCCGCAATTTGAAAAAAAAACCTCATATCTCCCACAATTTTGAAAATAGACTGTTCAAACCTTCTAGACATATATTTTAATCATCATTACCTATCGATCCGCCATACACCATTTTTCGATCAGATGAACTATAGTAGAGTTGCCACCCCCGCAATTTGAAAAATAACTCATATCTCCCACAATTTTGAAAATAGATTGTTTGAACCTTTTAGACATATATTTTAATAATTATTACCTATCGATCAGCCATACATCATTTTTCGATCAGATGAACGATAGTAGAGTTGCCGCCCCCGCAATTTGAAAAATACCTCATATTTCCCACAAATTTAAAAATAGATAATTCGAACCCTCTAGACATATATTTTAATCATCACTACCTATCGATCCGCCATACATCGTTTCCTGATCAGATGAACGATAGAAAAGTTCACGCCCCCGCAATTTAAAAAATACCTCATTATCACCCACAATTTTAAAAATAGATTGTTTGAACCCTCTAGACATATATTTTAATAATTATTACCTATCGATCAGCAATACATCATTTCCTGATCAGATGAGCTATAGTAGAGTTGTCTCCCCCGCAAATTGGAAAGAAACTCATTTCTTCCACAATTAGGACATGTTTATATCCTGAGTAACGGGTATATCGAAGTCGAGCAGGGCCGACTTTAACTTACGCTCTCGTTTTATTTCGGGAAGTTCACTGCAAAGGTCGGATTATGGCTGCGGGGGTGGGTTTTTAGCCGATATGTATTCAATTTGGTTTGAAAGCTCTATGGCCCAATTAAATAGGATAAAGTTTTTAGCTTTGCGCTTACTCACCCTCAAGGTCGGATAATGGGTGACGGGGGTGATTTTAGCGTTTGTACGCTTAACGGGCCAAGTAGGTGGAAAATAATTTTCTCATATCTGATGGTCGGAAAATGGGGGCGGGGGTGGTATCATTACCAACGTTTTTTTCATTATTTTGGCGGCTATACTGATGGTGGCGAAGCGAAGCGCGCCGGGTTATATGCTAGTCTCTCTATATATAAAAGAGTTTGTCCTGACTGACTGACTGACTGACTGACTCACTGATTCACTGATTGGCAATCAACGTAGAGCCTGAACGGTAAGACATAGAAAGCTGAAATTTTCACAGAAGTTTTCTTATGAGTTGAAAGTGAGCACTAAGGCGGGGTTTTGGAAAATTCCACCCCTAAGGGGTGGAAAACTCCCGGAAAAGCTACTATGGGGAAAATTTTGTTTTTCATCCGATTGACTTGAAATTTGGTTTGTAAGTAAAGTAAGCGAAATAATTGGACACCTGCTTCCCAGATTTCGGAAAATCCGCCCACAAGGAAAATGGCCGGAAAATTCTTCATGGAAAAAACTATTTTTCATCAGATTGACTTCAAACTCGGTTTGTGAGGATGGTAAGCAGAATAATTAGACTTGAGATTTTCCGATGATGGAAAATCTGCCCGAAAAGTCGGGAAATTCCCGGAAAAGTCCATATGGAAAAAACTATTTTTCATCCGTTTGGCTTCAAACTCGGTTTGTAAGGGTAGTATGCTAAGTAATTGGAGATGAGATTTTCAAATGTTGGAAAATCCGTCCACAAAGAAAATACCCGGGAAATTCTATATGAAAAACTATTTTTGATCCGATTGACTTCAAACTCGGTTTGTAAGGATAGTATGCAAAATAATAAGACATAAGATTTCCGATGTTGGAAAATGCTCCCGAAAAGTCGGGAAATTCCCGGAAAATTCTATATGGAAAAAACTGTTTTTCATCCGATTGGCTTCAAATTCGGTTTGTAAGGATAGTATGCTAAATTATTAGACATGTGATTTTTCGATTGTGGAAAATCCACCCACAAGGAAAATAGCCGGAAAATTCTTCATGGAAAAGACTATTTTTCATCCGATTGACTTCAAACTCGGTTTGTGGGGCAAAATAATTAGACATAAGATTTTCCGATGTTGGAAAATGCGCCCGAAAAGTCGGGAAATTCCCGGAAAATTCCATATGGAAAAAACTATTTTTCATCCGTTTGGCTTCAAACTCGGTTTGTAAGGGTAGTTTGCTAAATAATTAGGCATGTGATTTTTTGTTGGTGGAAAATCCACCCACAAGGAAAATGGCCGGAAAATTCTAGATGGAAAACACTATTTTTCATCCGATTGACTTCAAACTCGGTTTGTAAGGATAGTATGCAAAATAATTAGACTTGAGATTTTCCAATGTTGGAAAATCCGCACGAAAAGTCGGAAAATTCTATATGGTAAAACCTATTTTTAATCCGATTGGCTTCAAAATCGGTTTGTGAACACATTATAGAAAATAATTATACATTTGATTTCTCGGTGGTATAATTTCTGCCCACAGGCAAGAATAATGGTGGGCGTATTTCGGTTCAGTGACAATGGCTATTTGTGACCCGATCTGAATAAAATTCGTTTTGTAAGATCTAGGGTCAGAATAAATGGAAACACGTGTTTTTTTATTTCGGGAAGTTCACTGCAAGGGTCGGATTATGGGTGCGGGGGTGGGTTTTTAGCCGATATGTATTAAATTTGGTTTGAAAGCTCTATGGGCCAATTAAATAGGATAAAGTTTTTAGCTTTGCGCTTACTCACCCTCAAGGTCGGATAATGGGTGACGGGGGTGGTTTCAGCGTTTGTACGCTTAACGGGCCAAGTAGGTGGAAAATAATTTTCTCATTTCTGATGGTCGGAAAATGGGGGCGGGGGTGGTATCATTACCAACGTTTTTTTCATTATTTGGGCGGCTATACTGATGGTGGCGAAGCGAAGCGCGCCGGGTTATATGCTAGTCGGCTAATAAAATTATTTGCCGGTTTCTTAAAAGAAGTAGACGCAGATTATGGTGACCGTTGCTTGTTTTTCCGAAGTCGGGTGGCTAAGCCGGGGAAGAAGCATTGAACAATTATTTCTTCTTCGGAATGATATTTTACTATTTTTGGAGAAGGAAGCATTTTCCAAAGATAATGATTTAAAAGTCTCTCAGAATTTCTTTTAGATTAAGCATTTCTTACGGACTTAACTCTATTTTTTAACGAATTAAACTTAACTATGTAAGGAAGAAATAAGTATACTTATTATGTATACATATTCGTTATTTTTGAAGCAATAAATAAAATTTAAAGAAAACTGGAAATTCTAGGAGACCAATTATAAGCTAAAAACGAGAGCGTAAGTTAAAGTCGGCCCTGCTCGACTTCGATATACCCGTTACTCAGGATATAAACATGTCCTAATTGTGGAAGAAATGAGTTTCTTTCTAATTTGCGGGGGAGACAACTCTACTATAGCTCATCTGATCAGGAAATGATGTATTGCTGATCGATAGGTAATAATTATTAAAATATATGTCTAGAGGGTTCAAACAATCTATGTTTAAAATTGTGGGTGATAATGAGGTATTTTTTAAATTGCGGGGGCGTGAACTTTTCTATCGTTCAGGAAACGATGTATGGCGGATCGATAGGTAGTGATGATTAAAATATATGTCTAGAGGGTTCGAATTATCTATTTTTTAAATTTGTGGGAAATATGAGGTATTTTTTCAAATTGCGGGGGCGGCAACTCTACTATCGTTGATCTGATCGAAAAATGATGTATGGCTGATCGATAGGTAATAATTATTAAAATATATGTCTAAAAGGTTCAAACAATCTATTTTCAAAATTGTGGGAGATATGAGTTATTTTTCAAATTGCGGGGGTGGCAACTCTACTATAGTTCATCTGATCGAAAAATGGTGTATGGCGGATCGATAGGTAATGATGATTAAAATATATGTCTAGAAGGTTTGAACAGTCTATTTTCAAAATTGTGGGAGATATGAGGTTTTTTTTTTCAAATTGCGGGGGTGGCAACTCTACTATCGTTCATCTGATCGAAAAATGATGTACGGCTGATCGATAGGTAATAATTATTAAAATAAATGTCTAGAAGGTTCAAACAATCTATTTTCAAAATTGCGGGAGATATGGGGTATTTTTCAAATTGCGGGGGTGGCAACTCTACTAAAGTTCATCTGATCGAAAAATGATGTATGGCGGATCGATAGGTAATGATGATTAAAATATATGTCTAGAAGGTTTGAACAGTCTATTTTCAAAATTGTGGAAGATATGAGGTTTTTTTCAAATTGCGGGGGCGGGAGGGGGCGTGGCAAAAATTTGAAACAAACTTGATCTGCCTGCAAACAATACAAGTCTACACTGAAAATTTGGTAGCTCTAGCTCTTATAGTCTCTGAGATCTAGGTGTTCATACGGACAGACGGACAGACGGACGGACGGACAGACGGACAGACGGACATGTCTATATCGACTCGGCTATTGGTGCTGATCAAGAATATATATACTTTATGGGGTCGGAAATGCTTCCTTCTGCCTGTTACATACATTTGCACGAACTTAGTATACCCTTTTTACTCTACGAGTAACGGGTATAAAAATATATCTAATTTAATTAGAACTAAAGAAATATTTGATTAGTTTCCAAACAACAATAGAATAAACTCATTTACCGTGGCAGTCGACACATTAAAAGAAGATTACAATTCAAGATTTAAAGATATTCAACGGATTAAAAGGATGATCGACGTTTAAAATATTAGAATTTTGGTGAACAGATTTAGAATTCTGATGACGACAATTGAACTCCGCGTCGATAAAGTGCAGAAAATTTCTGTGTACTTCATAATTACATTAAAAGCGAGGAGGGTCAACAATATACAGCGCTCGTGGACATCGAGGACGTCAGCACATCTCCTTGACTGAAGGAACCTGGCGTCGAACAGGTGCCAGCTTTAATGAACTTGAAAGCTCTGGAAATCGGTCCGCTTCTGACCCAATTGAAATACGGGCTCACTACACAAATTACTTCAATGGCGATGGTGCAGCCTCCTGGCAAGCAGAGTCAATCAAGAAATTTAACTTTTGTCTATATATAAGAAAATAAAAATAAAAAAATATTTTACACAATTAATTTAAATTTAATTTTTATATTTATTTTTTGTTTGCACTGAAATGCAAAACTCATAACTATAATAAAATATTCATCCTGTTGGTCTTCTCGGACCAATGAACCTTGGCTTTTATAAATTCCCCACACGCATCCACAGAAGGGGAGAATTTCCGAATTAGATTTTAAATAACTGCCAGCGCCTTCTGCATGATTTTAACCTTTTCGTCGACTTTAACTCGTTTCTCCTCGGGCTCAAAAGTTGAGGTTTCCGATGGGGGAGAATCTGTTTCATCATCAATCTGATATATAATAGGATGACTATTTCATTAAAAACTCTCGTATGTACATTGTACACATATTAATACTTACTGGAAAAGAGGAGCTCGACTGGCGGCCGAGTTATAAGTTGGGAGCGTCAATTTGGTATTTTTAATGAATTTTAGGAATTTTTCTTGTTGAATTTTGATACATTATAAAGTATATTGTCACATTTAGATTTTAACAAAGAATGAATTGGTTACATATTTTACAACGGTTCATGTAGAATTTTCAGGGTTGTCAGATAATTCCTCATATATCGGAATCGTCATTAGCTTGCCTCTGAGTTAGTTCATCTAAGCCTTGATTGTTTAATAGAACATCTTGAGTAGTGCATCAAAGGTAATGCCTCTATGGTAATGCATTCATGGTAATGCAATTGTAATGGTGCAACTGGAATGTCGCAACTAGTGGGGTGCAACTAGGGTAAAACATCAGTGGCGATACCCCACGCTGATATGGCCCTATAAAAAGCGCATATTCTCAAACCAGTATGGATGATCCACCTCGTCTGCTCACACACCACTCTTTGTCGTCTTCTTCAATTAAGTGGTGTATTGGCAGCGCAAATTATTTATTTTTGATTTTATTTTATCAACGCTTACGTCCTTTTTTAAAGACGACTAGTTTTTCTCCAGGCGAAGAAATGCTGCTTGTATTGGCTGCTTTTACTGTCATATAGGATGGTCTCATCCTCATAACATCCCGGGACTGTCAATACTTCGGATTTGACAAATCCGAGGTAAAAGAATGATTTATTTTTTCTTATAGTTCACAATGAATTAAAAAAAATTTAATCATTAAAATTTTCGAAAAATCTGAATTGAACTCATTTTGATTTAAATCTTACAAAAAATAAGGAATAGAATTGATTTTGTAATAATTCAAATGAATAAGAGAATTATTTATATTAATTCGTTTAACATAGAACTGAAATGAATTGACTTCGGCATTTTATTCATTTTGTCATTCATTTGTTGTCAATGTATATTGCATATTGTTTAAAATAATATTAGGATGTTTCTAAACAAGCAATACTGTTAGCATTTTCAAGACCCACATCCACAAAAGAACGCACTCATTTAAGAACCTTTGATGTTGAAGGTGGTTTCGTACCTCTATATAATCCATATCTTATCAAATACATTATGTTGAGTATTTTTTAAAAATTATTTACTTTTAACAGTAAAACCTTTTTAAAGTTATCATCTGCTAGACTCCCACGTTTAGGTACGTTCCAAATAGATGCGTAGGAAAATAGCATTTCTACTGCAGCTGAAAACGGCAATGGTGTATTAAATTTGAAAAAAAAGCGTTCTTGATTTTAGGATACTTTTTCAGTATATATATTGATTTTGACGAGTCTGCCAAATATGCAGAAAATTCTGTTTCTGAGGACAATACGTTAGCGAACGTTGTTTCTTCAGGAGTTTCTAAAAATGTTTATGTATTAAATATTATTATTCAGCTCAACGTTCAAAAAAATTACCAGTAATTGAAAAATCAAAGTATTCAGAATTTTTGGGTTGCGTATTGCACATCGTTGTGTTGCATTCGTCAGACATTTCGAGGACAGCGTTCTTTGTTATTTTTAGATTTTCCGTCTCAGTACTGATATCGAAATTGCCGTTCAAAGTTTATCAAATTGGTTTTGTTTTGTTGGTTCTCTTTTCGCTTCTAGTCTGGTTGCCTCATACTCGTTGTATTTTTCGTTTTGTTGCGTTCGGAAAAGCCGGAGAAAATTTAAGTTACGTTTAACGTTCCGGATAACAACTTACCACAATTGATGCATTTCGCTGAACTTTTCAGTTTTTCATCTAGTTTTTTATTATCGACTGATTAGGCTGTGTGAATTTTAAATGAAGCCTTAAATAATTTATAATAAGCACACGCACTCTTACCATTTTAAATATTTAGGGTGTTCAGTAGCCTGGGCATTTGGGCAGTTTTGCCTGACTAGTATTGTGAGCAGTGTTCTGTGCACGAAATCTGTGCACAACAACTGTCAAAACTTTTGACGTGTTGCCTGCTTTGTGAATGTTGTTCTGACAAAAATTAATTTAAGTAAAATACCATTTAAAAGCGCTAAAGATATGATTATAGAATGGAAAGCAAGCGAATTCAATCGTGAAATGGAGTTAATTGAAGGTGTGTATATTGCAATTAATTAGCTGCTCGTTTTAATGCTGTCAACATTTGCAGATGTTTGTCCACAAGACCAAGTTGAATCAGCAATTGACCAAATATTGGATGACTTTATGGACGATGTTGGTTGCATATATTCTTGCCGCCGAGCATATAACTGTAAAGTGCCAAAAACAATTGGTTGGCGAAATAACATCCTCTGTTCATTTGACGACAATCGTTTTAAGCAGATGTTGCGGGTGTCTCAGAAGCAATTTGTCATGTTGCTGGAACTGATAAAGGACGACAACGTATTTGCATCGTCTTCTCTAAAGAAGCAAGTGCCAATTGATTTGCAATTCGCCATAGTGTTGTTCCGTTTGGGGTCGACTGGAGGTAGCGCATCTATACGAAAAATTTGCACAATATTTGGAGTCGGTGATGGTGGAACTTTAAATACAATTACAGAGAGGGTATTTACAACATTTTTGCGGCTAATGCCACAGTACATACATTGGCCCGATATAGCTGAGCATCAACAACTTGTTAAGCGCACCTTCAATGAGTTGCCCTATTATATTGGGTACATCGATGGCAGCGAGATTAAGCTTTTTGAAAAACCAGCTAAAAACCATGAAGTATATTTTTCCCGCCAACGTATCTACTCAGTTAAACTGCAAGTTGTATGTGACTACAAGCTACGCATACGAGATACCGTAGTAGGAAGTCTGGGCAGTTACCAGTACTCAAAAGTTTATAAGAACTGCATAATTGGGAAAAACACTCGGCGATTTTTAACTGGAGACGAGTGGATTGAGGGCGACTCTGCCTACCCGCAATCAAATTTTTTAGTAACCCCATTTCGTAGCAACTCCCGTATGATGGATTTAGACAAACAACTAAAGTTTAACAAAAGACACAGTCAATTCCGCGTCAGAGTTGAGAATTGCTTTGGGGTCCTCAAGGGAAAATTTGCAAGTCAAAGAATTTCGAATTCGCTTGAAAGATAATAAAAAACAATCATTTCTATGTGATTGGGTTATTGTGTGCTGCATACTTCACAATATTTTATTGGATGATCATGACTTACAACTACGGTCGGGAACAGAAAGCGATGACAACATTGAGGTTGAACCTCTGCACACTTCGGCCTTTGAAAGCAAGAGAGAACTTCTTTATAGCCTAATGTTTGACTAAAAAAAGAAATCATATTTAATGCATTTTCACCTTTATATTAATTTTTTGTTGGTTTTTGTGTTTAAGTTCTAGTTCTCGTTTAAAATTTCGTTCGTTTTGCTCCAGCTCCATTTGTTTAATTTTAAATTCATTTTCTAAACGTTTCTCCTCCAACTTTAATTTGCGTTCCTCGACTTCTTTGGCCCACATAAACTTTTCGGTCTCTAAGTTCAGCATATTCGCCCGATGCTTTTGTCTCTCAGCTTCCATTTCCACAAGTTTTGAGACGGAAGAGTTTTCGGCCTTTCGCTTTATTTTATTGGCGAAAGAGACGTCGCACGAATTGTCATCCTCCGACCTGGTAGTTTCATCAATTGCTGATTCTTCTTCGACATTGGGCATGTCCGAAATGGACTCTTGGCTTTCCTCAAAGAAGTGCGATTCACGCACAACCAAATCAATTTCTTTTCTGCCCGAAAAAATGTCGCTCAATTGGTTGTAATGAGGGCGCAGCTTTAATATTTTTTCTGTGAATGTTAAATATTCGTTATTAAGCAGCAAAATTTTAAATATTTAAGCTTACCTTGTACGGTTTTTTCTGAGTCGCCTTCCTATATGCCAGCACCAGTAGATTTAATGAATGACAGCGTTCAGCAGAAGAACTTGCTCCCTGATCAATCATAAAATTTAATTGATCTTTCTGCTGACCGCGACTAATCCGGTATCATGATAGCCAATTTGAGGTATTATGATAGCGGAGCATGTATCAAAGAAATAGTACGCTCCTTTGAAGTGATACTGATACCAGCAGCTGTTATTGTATATCGATAGGATTGGTATCGATAACATTAGGCTTCTTTTGCAAATATGAGCTTTCTATCTGCTGTAAATAATTATAAAAAAACAATAAAATATAATTAAACCTAACTTTGCTATCTTCTATGCAATTTCCAGGGTGGCACAGAAAGCTAGCGTGTCTGCGACGCCAATAAAAACGAGAGCGTAAGTTAAAGTCGGCCCTGCTCGACTTCGATATACCCGTTACTCAGGATATCAACATGTCCAAATTGTGGGAGATATGAGTTTTTTTCCAATTTGCGGGGGAGGCAACTCTACTATAGCTCATCTGATCAGGAAAGGATGTATGGCTGATCGATGGGTAATAATTATTAAAATATATGTCTGCAAGGTTCAAATAATCTATTTTTAAAATTGTGGGAGATATGAGGTATTTTTATACCCGTTACTCGTAGAGTAAAAAGGGTATACTAAGTTCGTGCAAATGTATGTAACAGGCAGAAGGAAGCATTTCCGACCCCATAAAGTATATATATTCTTGATCAGCACCAATAGCCGAGTCGATATAGACATGTCCGTCTGTCCGTCTGACCGTCTGTCCGTCCGTCCGTCTGTCCGTCTGTCCGTATGAACACCTAGATCTCAGAGACTATAAGAGCTAGAGCTACCAAATTTTCAGTGTAGACTTGTATTGTTTGCAGGCAGATCAAGTTTGTTTCAAATTTTTGCCACGCCCCCTCCCGCCCCCGCAATTTGAAAAAAACCTCATATCTCCCACAATTTTGAAAATAGACTGTTCAAACCTTCTAGACATATATTTTAATCATCATTACCTATCGATCCGCCATACATCATTTTTCGATCAGATGAACTTTATTAGAGTTGCCACCCCGCAATTTGAAAAATACCCCATATCTCCCGCAATTTTGAAAATAGATTGTTTGAACCTCTAGACATTATTTTAATAATTATTACCTATCGATCAGCCATACATCATTTTTCGATCAGATGAACGATAGTAGAGTTGCCGCCCCCGCAATTTGAAAAAAAACCTCATATCTCCCACAATTTTGAAAATAGATAATTCAAACCTTCTAGACATATATTTTAATCATCACTACCTATCGATCCGCCATACATCGTTTCCTGATCAGATGAACGATAGAAAAGTTCACGCCCCCGCAATTTAAAAAATACCTCATTATCACCCACAATTTTAAAAATAGATTGTTTGAACCCTCTAGACATATATTTTAATAATTATTACCTATCGATCAGCAATACATCATTTCCTGATCAGATGAGCTAAAGAAGACACTCATTTCTTCCACAATTAGGACATGTTTATATCCTGAGTAACGGGTATATCGAAGTCGAGCAGGGCCGACTTTAACTTACGCTCTCGTTTAAATTGCGGGGGCGTGAATTTTTCTATCGTTCATTTGATCAGGAAACGATGTATGGCGGATCGATAGGTAGTGATGATTAAAATATATGTCTAGAGCGTTCGAATAATCTATCTTCAAAATTCTGGGAGATATTAGGTATTTTCCAAATTGCGTGGGTGGCAACTTTACTACCGTACATCTGACCGGGAATTGATGTACGGCGGATCGATAAGTAATGAGGATTAAGATATATGTCTAGAAGGTTTGAACAGTCTATTTTCAAAATTGTGGGAGATATGAGTTTTTTTCCAATTTGCGGGGGAGGCAACTCTACTATAGCTCATCTGATCAGGAAAGGATGTATGGCTTATCGATGGGTAATAATTATTAAAATATATGTCTAGAAGATTCAAATAATCTATTTTCAAAATTGTGGGAGATATGAAGTATTTTTTAAATTACGGGGGCGTGAACTTTTCTATCGTTCATTTGATCAGGAAACGATGTATGGCGGATCGATAGGTAGTGATGATTAAAATATAGTCTGGAGCGTTCGAATAATCTATCTTCAAAATTCTGGGAGATATTAGGTATTTTCCAAATTGCGTGGGTGGCAACTTTACTACCGTACATCTGATCAGGAATTGATGTACGGCGGATCGATAAGTAATGAGGATTAAGATATATGTCTAGAAGGTTTGAACAGTCTATTTTCAAAATTGTGGGAGATATGAGTTTTTTTCCAATTTGCGGGGGAGGCAACTCTACTATTGCTCATCTGATCAGGAAAGCATGTATGGCTGATCGATGGGTAATAATTATTAAAATATATGTCTGGAAGGTTCAAATAATCTATTTTCAAAATTGTGGGAGATATGAGGTATTTTTGAAATTGCGGGGGCGTGAACTTTTCTATCGTTCATTTGATCAGGAAACGATGTATGGCGGATCGATAAGTAGTGATGATTAAAATATATGTCTAGAGCGTTCGAATAATCTATCTTCAAAATTCTGGGAGATATTAGGTATTTTCCAAATTGCGTGGGTGGCAACTCTTCTATCGTTCATCTGATCGAAAAATGATGAATGGCGGATCGATAGGTAATAATAATTAAGATATATGTTTAAAAGTCTTGAACAGTCTATTTTCAAAATTGTGGGAGATATGAGGTTTTTTTCAAATTGTGTGGGCGGGGGGGGGCGGGGGGGGGGGTCGTGGCTAAAATTTGAAACAAACTTGATCTGCGTGCAGATAATACAAATCTACACTGAAAATTTGGTAGCTCTAGCTCTTATAGTCTCTGAGATCTAGGTGTTCATACAGACAGACGGACGGACGGACAGACGGACATGTCTATATCGACTCAGCTATTGATGCTGATCAAGAATATATATACTTTATGGGGTCGGAAATGCTTCCTTCTGCCTGTTACATACATTTGCACGAACTTAGTATACCCTTTTTACTCTACGAGTAACGGGTATAAAAATACTGCGTTCCGTGCCTTGATTTTCTTCTAAAGGCGTTGGCTCAAAATGTAGCACTTCGTTCAGCAGAAACTTTTCGATCTATCATTATTTTCTGATACATGCTCAGCGCTCCATCATTCTGCTGAACACGGCCAATGATTCTGCCTTTTGCAAGCCGCTTTTCAGGTGGTGTACTTTATATTTTGCCATGACCCATGTCGCCTCAATCTTTGTTGCATCCAACAATTTTTATACACTTGAAAAGTGTATATTAATTTTGCCCAGAAGTTTGTAACGCATAGAAATATTCATTTCCGAACCCATAAACTATATATATTCTTGATCAGGACGACGAGCTGAGTTCAATTCCGTCTGTCCGTCCGTCCGTCTGTCTGTCCGTCTGTCTGTTTCTACGCGAGCTAGTCCCTCAGTTTTAAAGCTATCGAGCTGAAATTTTGCACAGAGGCTTCTTTTTGCTGCACGCAACTAATATGTCGGAAGCGGCCGGATCGGATAACTATATCGTATAGCTGCTATAGGAACGATCGGTCGGAAAATAAGTCTTAGTGAAAAAAACTTTTTTTTTTCCATCGTAGCTTCACCAATCTTAGTATATATTAGTTTTACATGCTTCCACATAATACTGAACAAATTTCTCAAAATCGGATGACTATATCATATAGCTGCCATAGGAACGATGGTCAAAAAACTAGCTCTAGTGAGGAAAACTTTTTTGTTTTCCATCGTATCGTCACCAATCTTGCTAGATATTAGTTTTATATGCTTTTACAAATTTTTGAAAAAATTTATCAAAATCGGATGACTATAGCATATAGCTGCTATAGGACCGATCGGTCGGCAAATGTGTTTTACTAAGAAAAGTTTTATTTTATGGTATCAAATTTTTATTATCAATGATTTAAAATTTTTTAATATCTGATATCTATATCGTATATATATTTTACAGGTTAAATCAGTTGGAGTAAAGTTTTTCAAGTGTATTAAAACTTCGGCACAGTCGAAGTTAGCTTTGCCTTCTCGTTTGTAATATAGTTGGGCAGTTGACTTCTGTAAATTTATTAAAAAGAATTTAATAAAAAAGGGTTGTTTAGTTTGTAATCAATTCGCAACAGTTCTTACCTCTATTATCCTGTGAGCTTGCTTATAAGAAAGCATCTCCACAACTTCAGTCTCCAACCACTTCTTATGCTCATTTTCTTTTCGCTTGCAAATTGGTTTTTTATCCACTGCAATTTAATAAAAATAGATATTTTTCTCTAACTAAACATGTTTTACTTACTTTTGTTTGACAGCAATGACAAGCAGTTTGCATTTGTATTACACTTTTAGCGCAGAATTATAACAAATGTACTAAATAAAATATGGTGACACTTTTTTATATTTAGGCTGTATTTGACAACTCAGTTTGTGCCCAAATGCCCAAGTGCCCTTAGTCAAGGGACTGGG
The DNA here is from genome assembly GCA_018904225.1 of Lordiphosa mommai. Classification (NCBI taxonomy): domain Eukaryota; kingdom Metazoa; phylum Arthropoda; class Insecta; order Diptera; family Drosophilidae; genus Lordiphosa; species Lordiphosa mommai. Next base: position 23,454 of record JAEIFT010000837.1, read on the forward strand.
TCAGGCAAGCTGTGCACAATATGTTTAGAACAAACAGAGTAAATATTTCTAGAGGGAAAGATTGCTCTGCCGCCACAAACTTAACAGCGAAATAATTGTGATTACCGCAACAAACTGCAAAATAATCAGCTGTTTTTGTTATTATCGCTCTATACAGTCAACACAATGTCCGTCTCTCCACCGTGTTTTCCTATCTGTTAAGTTTGTTGCGAGAGCGACAATAACAAAGAACAGCTGATTATTTCGCTGTTAAGTTTGTTGCGAGAGCGACAATAACAAAGAACAGCTGATTATTTCGCTGTTAAGTTTGTGGAGGCAGAGCAATTTTTCCCTCTAGAAATATTTACTCTATGGCCCAGGCTACTGAACACCCTAATTGTAAATAAATTTTGAAAGATTAAATATTTGAACGATTTGTTAGATTCTGCGCTACTTTCGATTTGAACCGAATTATCTTTGGCACTTTTGGTGTAGGATGGTCCATAATCAACCATTGTCTCTTGTGAAGAAATTTATCGTTAGCGCTCCCTTAATGACATGTTTACTCTTTGGACGAATCACTATTTTTTTAGGTTATTTAAATCGCCAAATTCGAAACGAATGACAAAATGAATTAAACGGAAAAGTTAATTCAATTCTGTTTTATGTCAAACGAATTTATATACATCTTAATCGGGATTTACACCATGAAGCAAACTTCAAGAAGTTTTCTTAGTAGGCGTGAAATTAAGAGGAATTCTTTCAGATCTATTAAGCGAATAGTACAGAAATACATAGAAATCTCTCGCCTACTAAGAAAATTTCATGAAGTTTGCTTCATGGTGTATATCACGTTTAACAGTGGTTCCCAATGTTTTTTAAATAACTTGACATCCAGGTGGCAGATCGCCATGTTTGTATATGTTTTGGAAACGTCAGTTCAGTACAATTTTAACCATGAACCACTTTACACCGCAACAACGTGCTGAAATTGTGAAAATTTATTTTCGAAAAAATTCCTCTTCAGAGCGAAGTATCGTGGCCAGAATGCTCCTACTCCGAGGACTATTCGTGCATTGGTGGCAAAATTCAATGCCACAGGATCTTTGGCAACCTCTTCTCGACCGAATAAGCAGCGTACCAGACGGAGTTTGGAGGCAATAGCAGCCGTAAGTGCCGACGTCGCGGTATCGCTCAATGGCGTCCGATATCGGGCCATGTTACGCGATTTTGTGGCAGATGAGTCGGACGAGCATGACATGGGCGACTATTGGTTTCAACAAGATGGCGCAACATGCCATACAGCCCGTCTAACCATGGATTTACTGCGTGAAATGTTCCCGAATCGATTGATATCGAAATATGGCGATTTCAACTGGCCGGTTCGTTCGCCAGATTTGACCGCACCTGAATTTTTTCTGTGGGGATATCTGAAGGGAAAGGTTTAATCTGATAAACCAGCCACTCTCCAACAACTTAAGGCCAACATATGCCGAGAAATCGCTGCCATTCAACCCGAAACACTCAAAAAAGTGATGGAAAATGCCGAGTGGTCACTTGGCCGATGTCATCTTTAAAAAGTGACCAAAAAAATTTTAAAGGACCTATTTCTATAAAAAAATCATTTATTTCAAGAAATTCATTGGTTGTCAAATTATTTAAAAAAAACATCGGGTAAACATCGGTAAGATACACCCTGTATATCGTATAGCCATAGAGTAAATATTTCTCTCTCTTTACTCTATGGTATCGGCTTCTGGCTTGGCCATCCAAATGGTTACACAAAGTTGCGCAATCTTTTGGTCAGCTTGGGACAGTTTCTAAACGAAAATTACATTTTTGTAAGAAAATCTAGAAATCCGTTGCTCATATAAGATAAAATATACATCGGCAGAGCCAATGTTAGCCTTCTGTTTGTTAAGTTACAATTTGACCCCACACAGAAAAAAAAAAGATCAAATATCAAGTTGATATTTCCATCTAATTTCTATAATATCCATATTTTCATATCAAAGTGATACTATTAATCTCAATGTGATCCTACAGTATTACATTGATACTAAAAATGTTATATCGATACGATAATGATCAAAGTGATATGAAAAATGACCTAGCGACTCGATTTCAGATCAAAGTAGACATCGAAACTCGGAAAGCAGTAAGAGATACACAAAAAACTTGAATTAGACAGAGAGAGCTGATTTGGCGTAGCAAGAGTGGTGCGATTGCCGGTCATTTCTTTTTGTCAAATTTTTGAGGTTAGAGTCGGGAGTGCAGTCAGCTTCTAACTTTGTCGGGAGCAGAATTAACTATAATTTTGTATAGCTAAAACTTATTATTTTTAATCAACTATAAAATCTTATTACCTAAACTCATTATTTGAAATGTAACGTAACTGCCCTTTTGGCAGCTTTTGTTTGCTTTGTTTATTTATCTAATGTTATTCTATTTTTAAGCATGCAGATTGTTATCTATGCACGCATGTTCGGCTGCCGATGATCTCGCTTACAAGCTTTATCTAATCTTCTCTCGGCTAGCCAGATCAGTCGCTACTAATCGCTCGCTTAGAAAACGTCACAAAACGTCGCTTTGCACAAACAACAAACAATTCGTTCCAACAAACATTAATTAAAACATTTTTAATAACAAAACTAAAAGCCACTGTACATATAATTAAACAATCATATGCATTGAAAATACAAACACCAACACAAACATACATAGTGCCAAACCTAAAATAAAGCATTTCTCGTTTTGTTCAATTAAGCACAAAAACCTCACAATCATCCCTCTTTTATTTTGTTTAAACAATTTCGCGTAAAAGGTGGCATAAATTAATGTCTCCTCTAAACATTTGGTGACCCCGACGTGATCGTGAAAGTTATAGTGCTTAATTTAAATAATTATTAAATATCGTTTTAATAGTTATAAGCGGTTTTGCACAAGTCGGTGACAAAACCCATACGCATACATATAAACAGTTTTCGGTTTTTCGGTGCATTCGCGCACATACATATATACAGTTGGTGCTAGTGCAGTTGGCCTATGTAAAGTGCTTAAACATTATATATTGGAATTTTCGGTTTCCAAGCCGCGGTCATCGAACGCATACGGTTGTTGTTCCGTTGCGTTTCTTTCGTTCTTTGTTATCCCGGTTTTTGGTTGACATTGGTTGACATTGACATTGGTGCAACTCAATTGTGAAGTGCCTATCAGATACTCTTTTTTTTATTTAAAAATGCCTGATTCAAATTTAAATGTAAATGCGCTTGGACCAAGTGATATTGACTTTTACAAGGCAAAGGCACATGCAGTGTTACGGCAGCTTGTGGCATTAAACGAATTTTTGTGTGGCGATCAGTTGGCTCAATTCGATGAGGCCGATGTGCAGGTGCGCCTTGATCTTGTGGAGAATATGCATGCGGAATACAACAGTGCGCAAACCAGTCCTCGAGAAACTTGACCTAATGGAGCTAGCCAGTGATGCTCGGTCAAGTTTTGTGCAAATGTTTTGTGAGGTGAAGTCTAAGCTCTCTCGTGAGCTGAATAATCGCCGTAAGGCTTCTGTTGTTCATTCCACAGTGCTTCGAAACCCTACGGATGATCCGTTTTCGACATTCAGGTGCACTGCGCGTGCTTCCCGGTTGCCTGAGTTCCAACTTCCACGGTTCAGTGGGGCCTACATCGACTGGCCCGATTTCTTCGCCATGTATGACACGGTTGTGGGAAAAAACGAGGATTTGAGCAGAGTGGAAAAGTTCCAGCACCTTCGTTCCTGTTTGGATGGCTCAGCTCTGGACACAATTCGGTCACTTGAGCCCACAGAGGCTAACTACGACAAGGCGATTGAATTATTAAAGTCAAGATTTGATAATAAATTATTGCATTTTCAGGCACATGTACGGTCTATCTTCAGGCTTTCGGGTGTTGAGAAGGGTTCTGCGAGTGGCTTGCGCCAATTAAGCGATATGGTGAATTCGCACCTACGCGCTTTAAATACGATGGCATCGACGCAGGAAATTACTGATGGACTGCTGATTCATCTCATCACATCAAAGCTGGACCAACACACTCAGGAAAAGTGGGAAGAGGCGTTGCCGATTAACAAGCTGCCCAAGTGGACGGACATGTCATCATTTTTGAAAAGGATGCCGCATGATGGAGAATTTGGAGAATGCTATGGTATACAAAACGCCTAGCAAACAGGTGGGACAACCAGCTACTAACAAAGTCAATCGTAGTACACTCATCGCATCATCTAACACCACTCCATCATGTATTTTGTGTGACTCTAAAGATCATTTTCTGTTAAAATGTCCAAAATTCCTAGCATTGACCCCCAATTCACGGTATAAAGAAGCGAAACGGCTACATCTTTGCCTCAATTGCCTTCGCAAAGGGCACAGCTTGCAGCAATGTAAATCTGGGAATTGCAAACATTGCCATCAGAAGCATCACTCGTTGCTTCATATGGATTCTAGTTTCACTTCGCCTATTACTCAACCCGCAGCCCCAACTACTTCACAAAATTCTTCTCTCGTTTCTACAACTTCGATCTCGTCTCCACCTAAAGCCCTGAAAAAAGCTCAGACCGAGTACGTGTTGCTTGCTACTGCCATCATATACGTCAAAAATCGATCTGGCGTATTTGTACCATGCCGAGCCTTGCTTGACTCTGCATCTCAGATCAACTTCGTCACCTCTCGTTTCGCCAGTCAGCTGCAACTCAAAATTCTTCGCTCTAATATGATAATATCAGGCATAGGTGAATCATCGCTTTCGTCAGACAAATCGGTTGATATTTTTGCGCAATCTCGAAACAAAGGTTACAGCACATCCTTTTCTGCTGTTGTAACTCAAACAATCACCGATTATCAACCTCACTTCGACCTAAACGCTTCTGATTGGAATTTACCCAGCAACTTGTTCCTCGCTGATCCGATTTTCTACAAAAAGTCAAAGAATCGATCTGCTAATTGGAGCTGGTCTGTTCTTTGACCTGCTTTGCGTTGGACAAATTCGTGTAGCCGATCATCTGCCAACACTGCAAAAAACCAGACTTGGATGGATCGTGTCTGGTGGGATCAGATTTGCTGATCGCAAGCACTCCTCTCTAGTTTCCATTGCTAAGAAACCCGACAGCCAGTTGGAAAAAGATGAATTGTCTGATATTTTACGCCGTTTTTGGGAAATTGACAGTTGCTGTGGTTCTACCTCCAGCATTTCTGATGAGGATGCCTTGTGCGAGCAGCTATTTCTGCAAAACTACACTCGTCTCGCTTCTGGCCAGTATTCTGTGCGTCTCCCTGCCAAAACTAGTTTAGACGCGCTTGGAGACTCATACGATCGTGCTTTGCGCCGTTTTAAATCATTGGAATCGAAATTGGCCAAAAATTCAAAAATAAAGTCACAATATGTTGCCTTTATAAAGGAATATATTGAATTAGGCCACACGTCACTATCTGCTAAACAATCTTCATTGCCTCAGTATTTTTTGCCCCACCACTGCGTCCAAAAGTTAGATAGCTCGACCACACAATTGCGTGTTGTGTTCGATGGCTCTGCAAAATCTACTTCTGGCTTTTCTCTGAATGATTTGTTGTTTACGGGTCCTTCCATACAGCCGAAAATATTCCTTACTTTGCTGCGATTTCGATTTTTCAAAGTTGCATTGTGCGGGGATATCTGCAAGATGTACCGCTGCGTACTGATGACTGATCCTGATCAATATCTCCAATGGCGTGATAATCCCAACGAAGACATTAAGGTCTATACTTTGGACACCGTAACATACGGTACAAAGCCTGCTGCATTCTTAGCAATTCGTGCTATGCAGCAGCTAGCTCTTGATGAGGAAGCCAAGTTTCCAGTAGCTTCCAAGATCGTTCGCACTCATTTTTACGTAGACGATTTGATCTCTGGCGGTGATTCTATCGAAGAAGTAGCTGAAATTCGCACACAAGTGAAGGAGCTATTGAAAAGAGGACATTTCCCAATCAGAAAATGGTGCTCCAATGAACCAGCTGCTCTGGAAGGCGAGCCAGATTCGGATAGGGAGAAAATGCTAAAGTTCCACGATGGAACAGATGTCACTAAGGCCCTGGGATTGATGTGGGATACGAATTCTGACAATCTAATTTTCAGCTTTTCGGAAAATTTCCCTGATAAGCCAGCGACAAAGCGCACTATTTTATCTGCCATCGCTAGGTTTTATGATCCGCTTGGATTAATAGCTCCAGTCATCACCAAACTCAAAATATTCCTGCAGGCCCTTTGGAAAGACAAGCTCGACTGGGATGAAGCTCTACCTCAATCCTTGCATTCCTCATGGTTGTTTCATATGTCGCAAATATCAACAGTAACCTGCCTAAAATTTCCTCGCTTCGCCTTGCAGCCTCAATCATCGTTCGAATTGCATGCATTTTGTGATGCAAGCCTAGCTGCTTATGGTGCCTGCATATATGTTCGATCGGAGACTCAAAACAAGGTCACATCTCATTTGCTATGCTCTAAGTCCAGAGTAGCACCCGTTAAATCGCTAACAATTCCTAAATTGGAGCTCTCCGCAGCGCACTTGTTAGCCGAACTTATCGCAAATATCGTTGAAATCTTGCCAGCCTCATGCTCAATTCATTGTTGGTCAGATTCAACAATTGTCCTATCGTGGATTCGTCAAACTCCGTCTGAATTTAATATTTTCGTCTCCAACAGAATTGCCCAGATTCAGGAGCGAACTCAAGGAATGGCGTGGCACCATGTTCCTTCGCACTTAAATCCGGCTGACATATTGTCTCGAGGATGCACTCCGCTCGAGCTACTGGATTCGAATCTGTGGCGCGAAGGACCTCCATTTCTTAGGCCAGATTCATCCGAATGGCCTAATATCATCACGGATATAGCAGATCTGCCTGAGCGCAGACGCCATGCTTTGGTTTCCACACAGCAGTTGGACATTTCGTTCGGCTGCAAGTACCAAAATTCATTTGGCAAACTTCAAAGAGTTTTTGGCTACGTATATCGATTTACGCAACTTCAATATAAAGGCAAATCACGCTCAAAAGGTCCCTTGACAGTGGATGATATCAAGGGTGGCACGTATCTCCTCATTAAGGATATTCAACGGATCCATTTTGCAGAGGAATATTATAGTTTGAGCACCAGGAAGCAGCTGTCCCCAAAGAGCAAGCTGATCTCATTGCGTCCATTCATTGATGAAGCAGGATTATTGCGTGTTGGAGGGCGTCTTCAAAATTCTCTGCTGGACTATGAAGCAAGACATCCAATGCTTTTGCCTAAGCATCATCCGGTAACCTTCGCCATCATCGACTTTTTCCACAACAACTTTCTGCACGCTGGACCACAAAGTCTGCTAGCTGCTTTACGGCAGAGATTTTGGCCCATTGGAGGGCGAAAAACAGTTGCAGCCGTAATCAACAAATGCATCCGGTGCTTTCGACTCAAACCAAAATATGTCGAGCATATTATGGCGCCTTTGCCAGCTGATCGCGTTCAGCCTAATCGCCCGTTCTTCACCACTGGAATTGACTTTTGTGGACCTTTCTTCTCCAAGTCGGAAGTCAGAAACAGGCCACCTACAAAATGTTATATAGCCATTTTTGTCTGTTTCTCCACCAAAGCATCCCATTTGGAACTGGTAGAAGACCTCTCCACAGCATCATTTTTAGCTGCCCTAAGGCGATTCATCAGCATCAGGGGCAAGCCGAGTGCCATTTGGACCGATAACGGGACAAATTTCGTTGGAGCCAAAAACGAGCTAATGGAGTTGAGGCAACTATTCCTTAGCGACCCTCAAAACAGCGAGCTTCTCACCGCTTGCGTTTCCATTGGCATTAAGTGGAAATTTATTCCACCTCGTTCTCCTCACTTTGGTGACCTATGGGAGGCTGCTGTAAAAGCGGCCAAATATCACTTTTACAGAGTTGTTGGAAAATCTGTTCTAACATTTAACGAACTGCGTACTCTTGTTTGTGAAATTTCTGCAATTTTGAATTCACGGACACTTTGTCCCATTTCAGAAAATCCAGACGATTTGGACATTCTAACGCCTGGGCGCTTTCTCATTGGTGCCTCCTATGCTGCAATTGACGAACCCGATGTAACACATCTCAACATCGATCGCCTAAGTCGGTGGCAGCGTGTGTGCCAAATGCAGCAAACGTTCTGGCGCAAGTGGAGTACGAGCTACTTATCTTTGCTGCAAGAACGCACCAAATGGGGTGCATCGAAGCCCAACTTGCAACCTGGCAGCATCGTCGTTCTCAAGGACGACAACCTTCCTCCTCTCCACTGGCGTCTTGGCAGGGTGGAAAGCACCATTTCTGGAGAAGACGGCATCGTACGAGTAGCAGTCATCCGTACCGCTACTGGCACAATAAAGCGGGCTGTCGCCAAATTAGCTGTTCTGCCCCTTGAGACCACATCACTTGGAAGCGTGCCTCTTCCAACGGGGGGAGCATGTCGGGAGCAGAATTAACTATAATTTTGTATAGCTACAACTTATTATTTTTAATCAACTATAAAATCGTATTACCTAAACTCATTATTTGAAATGTAACGTAACTGCCCTTTTGGCAGCTTTTGTTTGCTTTGTTTATTTATCTAATGTTATTCTATTTTTAAGCATGCAGATTGTTATCTATGCACGCATGTTCGGCTGCCGATGATCTCGCTTACAAGCTTTATCTAATCTTCTCTCGGCTAGCCAGATCAGTCGCTACTAATCGCTCGCTTAGAAAACGTCACAAAACGTCGCTTTGCACAAACAACAAACAATTCGTTCCAACAAACATTAATTAAAACATTTTTAATAACAAAACTAAAAGCCACTGTACATATAATTAAACAATCATATGCATTGAAAATACAAACACCAACACAAACATACATAGTGCCAAACCTAAAATAAAGCATTTCTCGTTTTGTTCAATTAAGCACAAAAACCTCACAATCACCCCTCTTTTATTTTGTTTAAACAATTTCGCGTAAAAGGTGGCATAAATTAATGTCTCCTCTAAACAAACTTCTTCTTGCAAATTTTGTCATTCGTTGTTTGGAAGTGCGGTGAGTAGGTAATCAAAAATTTGCAAGTGCGTAAAAGAGTAACTTAAACGGCAAAAGTTGGGAAAACTGGTCTAAAGTGTGTGTGCTAGTAATTTTGTAATTTAATGTTACTGACAATTTGTATTAAAAAAATATTAGTGGGATTCCTGAAACTGATTTAGATTTGATTTAGATTTCGTGAAAGCAAATCTAAATCAGTTGACGGAACGACCTTTTTTGATCACTGATTTGATTTAGATTTCATAAACATCTGACAGCCTAGTTGACAATTGAAAACGTTTTATTATTGTTAAAGGCGTGAAAGACAAAAATTCCGAGAGAAAGTGTAAAATCTATTTTTCTAAGCGTCTTAAATGAAAGCTTACTGGCAGAATATGCAGCTTTGGAATGTTCGCAACTATACAACGTTGAGATCAATTAATTATTTGTTTATGGTTACGTAAAACCTCTTTTTCAATTTTGCAGATCGTAAGAGGAAGCGGCAGGATGAAATTGTGGAGGAGATTGTGACATACAACATTCTTGGTGAACTGTGCAGATATGGAAACCCTAATGTTAAGCATTCTATTCCCAAATGCACCCAATTTACCAATCAAGTGCTACCAAATTTAGATGAAGGAAGATTCAAGCGATTCAATAGGGTAAACTGGGAGAAAGTTTTAATGTGAATTCAACAGTTGACGCGGAAGAAAAGCGCAAAATTATTTGTCGGCTAATGAATATTTAAAATTTAAATAAAGGTTCTTCATAATTTAATTTTTTTTGTTCTTATGTTTTTATTTAGAATTTTTTAGCTGTAATTATATAATTTTTAGCTCCTTTTCTATTTCCATCTTCTTTAACTCCTTTTCATGTTCCAGCTCCATTGCCCTTTGCTCCTTCTTAGCTGCCATTTCCATTTTGAACTTTTCGCGTTCCCATATTAATTTTTCTTTCTCCAGATCAGCCTTTCCGGATTACCGTTCATACTTTTCTTTCTCCCAAGCAAGCTTGTCCTTTTCTATATCCACCATTTTTATGTCCATGTCGACCTTTCGTTGATGCATGGTGGTCACTATACCTAGCAAACATTCCTTCCGAGGAGTTTTGCGTGGCTTTGAGCTATTTGGCTCTGATGAGGCACGCACGAACCGGCTGGTTGAGCTAGTTTGAGATTCCTCTACAGACTCCAACTCTTCCATTTCGTCGATGTTCTGGCTGTCCTGTAATAAATGCTCGTATCCGTCCAAAACATTGCAGACTGCAGAGTCCTTCAAATTTGGCTGTAATGCATTCTAAAATGCATTAAATAAATTTTACAACTAAAAATAAAAACAAGTAAGAAAGTCGGTCAAGCCCGACTGTAATATACTCTGTACCTGTTTGTATGTAACTGATAACTTTAAAGTGTGAGGGTTTTTCAAAATCTGGGGGTGGCATCTCTTTCGGCTATCGTTCATCTGGTTGAAAAAAGGATGTACGGGCTCGATAAGTAATGATGAGTAGAATTACCCTAGTACATAACTCGTAAAATTATAAAATTTGTATATAATTTCCTATTAACATAAACATATTTATATTAGTCACGCGGGAATCACGCGTGATTTCTGACCGCAGGCCATCTCAATTGCATCGCTCCTATCATACTTGGTCTTTGCCTCCTTACACAAATATCTATTGGAAAGAAGGGAGGGGGAAACTGAAAGCGGCGCTAATGCCGTCAAGCCAATTCCAATTGGGAAATTACTATTGCCCTCTCGCTCTCTTTCTCGTAAGTGGCTTCTTGTTGTTGTTTTCGTTGCATTAAATTTTCATTTACATATAGCGCCACTATTGTTCATCTGATCGAAAAACGATGTATGGGGGCTTGATAAGAAATGATGAGTAGAATATATGTCTAGAAGGTTTGAACAACCTAACTCCAAAATTGTGGAAGATATTAAGTTTTTTTCAATTTGCGGGGGAGGCAGGGGGCGTGGCAAAAATCAAAACTAAACTTGATCTGCCTGCAAGTATAAGAAATATATGTTCCATACACCTCAAACCTCTATCTCTTACCATCTCTGAGATCTCTTCGTTCATACGGACAGACGGACAGACAGACGGACAGACGGACATGGCTATATCGACTCGGCTGTTGATGCTGATCAAGAATATATATACTTTATGGGGTCGGAGATGCTTCCTTCTGGCTGTTACATACATTTGCACAAACCCAATATACTCTGTGTACCTTCGGTACAGAGTATAAAAATGTACAAAGTTTTCCATGTTGAAATGACAGCAGAATAAACAAACACCTTGTGACGTGAGAACGAAGTGTACGGTCGCACTGAAAAGCAAAATCAAATCAAATCTAAATCAGATTCGGAGCTGATTTCGTTAACACATTTAGTGTGACCTTAATTTCGTTACTTTTTCTGGGCACACTGCACGTTTTGTATGAAGCAGCTTTGACAGCTATTCGACGAAATCTAAATCAAATTTAAATCAAATCTTATGCTACATTTATACTACGCTGAGTTTGCTATCGAAATCGTCATCGACGCAATAACTCTGAATTGGCGTTTATACTGGCACAAGGTTGCGTCCTGCGTCCATCGTCAACGAAACAGCTGATGTTTGTTTTGGTTTTGTTGAAAGCAAAAAAAAAATTTAAAAAAACAGAATGAATACAAGTGAACTTTATTTATTATCTGCCATGGAGATTTTTGATTTCGATGTGGGACGGTCCAAAATGCTTCATTTTCTCCGTCATTTCCTTCAACATGTGGGAGTTTTTCCTTACTCCCCGAAATCCATCCATGTTCTCCTCCCACAACTCCAGGATTGTGTATGTGCCATCGGGTGTACACTGAAATCTTTTTTCCGAGCCTACAATGTGTTCAAAGTTAATTTGAGAAGAGAATAAAACACTTGCTTACCTTTCTTTTTAGCCATAATTACAAATTTTTCCAATTTAACTTGACAACTTTTTTTTATTTATTCCCGGCAAAACTTTCACAGCTGTTTTTTGTTGTGCTAGTGGTGATAGTTGAAAACGATAGTCGAATGATAGGCAGAAATGGGCTAAATTTATCGAATATACCCCACAAAATCGAATAAACTCTGCAATCGAAACCGGCGTCCGTACAAGACGCCACTTTTTGTCACCACTAGGGCCCTATACTTTTTACATGGGAAAGACGCCGCGTCTTGGGCAAGTCGCCAAAACGCAAGACGCAACCCCTAGTATAAACAGGCTATTAATCAGTTTCAGGAATCGCTCTATTATATAGATATAAAATATTAATACATATAAAATATATATAAAATATTATATACATATAAAGTATTATATACATATACAAGTACACACATACATATATATTCGTGCGGATCTTTTTTTTATACCGTTTCAATATGTGGGTTCTACATGTGCTTGTGAAAATGCGCAATTAATTTGTGACCGCGTGCTTATGTACATATGCACGTATGTATATGTATGGCCTTTCATTCATAAACATACATATGTATGTCGAAGCAAGGTTAGCCTTGTTGTTTTCTTGTCCTGCCATAATTAAAATTATTATTAAAGTAAATTTAGGAGTGCAGTGAGATTTGGTCTTGCCTCTATCAAGGTTCTGATTTAAGTGCCCCAACTCTCCGTTTGTCACTGACATCAACCCACACTCGGCGATCATGGCCTACTAGGCCCTGTTCTGAACGAACTGTCGCCTCACTCTCACAAACAACATTCGAATTGCCAACTAGATTGTACGGAAATTCCCATGACACGACATGTACATATGCGTATATGCATATGCAAGCTGTACCAAGGCCAAGGGCATGTACATACATACATATACATACATACATGCATATGTACATCCGCACATACGTACGTACATGTACATAATTATTTATGACCGGGTGCTTATGAACATATGTATGTATGTGTATGTACATATGCGAATATGTAAGCTGTACCAAGGCCAAGGGCAGAGACAAAAAAGCATGGCATAAAAAATTAGTGTGACCGCGTTTCAAGAAAATACCAAAATGAACTGTTCGTTTTTTAGCTCTGCCTTTGCTTAGCCCTTATTTATGTAAAATGCCAGAATGTTTTTATACCCGTTACTCGTAGAGTAAAAAGGGTATACTAAGTTCGTGCAAATGTATGTAACAGGCAGAAGGAAGCATTTCCGACCCCATAAAGTATATATATTCTTGATCAGCATCAATAGCCGAGTCGATATAGACCTGTCCGTCTGTCCGTCCGTCCGTCCGTCCGTCTGTCTGTATGAACACCTAGATCTCAGAGACTATAAGAGCTAGAGCTACCATTTTTTCAGTGTAGACTTGTATTGTCTGCACGCAGATCAAGTTTGTTTCAAATTTTTGCCACGCCCCCTCCCGCCCCCGCAATATGAAAAAAACCTCATATCTCCCACAATTTTAAAAATAGAGTGTTCGGACCTTCTAGACATATATTCTAATCATCATTACCTATTAATCCGCCATACATCATTTTCCGATCAGACGAACGATAGTAGAGTTGCCGCCCCCGCAATTTGAAAAATACCTCATATCTCTTACAATTTTGAAAATACATTGTTAAAACCTTCCAGACATATATTTTAATCATCATTTTATATAGATCCGCCATACATCATTTTCCGATCAGATGAGTTATAGTAGAGTTGCCTCCCCCGCAATTTGTAAAAAAACTCATATCTCCTACAATTTTGAAGATAGATTGTTCGAACCTTCCAGACATATATTTAAATCATCATTACCTATCGATCCGTAATATAATAATTGTAAATATTGTTTGTTGCTTTTTTTCCATATGCTAATTTGGTTTTTTTGTTTTTTTTTAATTTTTCAGTTCAAAATGGAAGATTTACAACTAATTGAGTTCATAAAAAAACTACAGCTGGATCATATGGCTTATGAGAAATTATGCAGAATTATGAAGAATGCATTGAATTGCATAAAATTGTTAAAATACTACTTAGTGTTTTTGATGAACCATATTTACTTACACACAAATATGAAGTTATATCTTTTAATACCCACTACCAAGCATGTGAAATAGGGTCGCAAATCGAAGAATTATATATTATTTCAATAATAAGTTTCGATAGCCCTCCCATTCATTTAAATTGTACTCCAAGTGGCAAAAAAATGTTCTGTAGAAAATATTTTTAAAAAGTGAACCTAGAATTTAAGGATTACAACATACGATTACTATCTTTAAGAATATGAAGTTTAAAATGAATAAATAATATGCAAATAAGGTTTTAAAATTTGAATGGACTTAAAATTTATAATTTCGTACTGAGGAATAATGGTATTTTGAAAATGTCCAGTTGATATTACGGTGATGTATTATTGATCTTAAACACATATCCTTAACATATTAAAAATGTAGCTTTGATATTTGCAAAATAGAACATTGGTATTATAAAACGAGAAGGCAAAGCTAACTTCGACTGTGCCGAAGTTTTAATACACTTGAAAAACTTTACTCCAACAGATATTAAAAATTTTAAATCATTGATAATACAAATTTGATACCATAAAAAAAAACTTTTCTTAGTAAAACACATTTTCCGACCGATCGGTCCTATAGCAGCTATATGATATAGTCATCCGATTTTGATAAATTTTTTCAAAAATTTGTAAAAGCATATAAAACTTATATCTACCAAGATTGGAGACGATACGATGGAAAACAAAAAAGTTTTCCTCACTAGAACTTGTTTTTTGACCGACCGTTTCTATCGCAGCTATATGCTATAGTCATCCGATTTCGATAAATTTTTCCTGAAGTGTGTGGAATCATATAAAACTAATATATACCACGTTTGGTGATGCTACGATGGAAAACAAAAAAGTTTTTCTTACTAGAACTAGTTTTTGCACCGACCGTTTATATGGCAGCTATATGCTATAGTCATCCGATTTTGATCATTTTTTTCAGAATTGTGTGGAAACATATAAAACTAACATACACCAAGATTAGTGACGCTACGATGGAAAACAAAAAAGTTTTTCTAACTAGAACTAGTTCTTAGACCGATCGTTCCTATGGCAGCTATATGATATAGTCATCCGATCCGGCCGGTTCCGACATATTAGTTGCGTGCAGTAAAAAGAAGACTCTGTGCAAAATTTCAGCTCGATAGCTTTAAAACTGAGAGACTAGTTCGCGTAGAAACAGACAGACGGACAGACAGACGGACGGACGGACAAGCGGAAATGAACTCAGCTCGTCGTCCTGATCAAGAATATATATAGTTTATGGGGTCGGAAATGAATATTTCTATGCGTTACAAACTTCTGGGCAAAATTAATATACACTTTTCAAGTGTATAAAAATAGAGGGCTAACATCGGCTACGCCGATGATTTAAATACCCTTGCAGTTTTTGAAAGGCGCTACCATTGATAACAAAAAAGTTTGTCTCATTAGAATTAGTTTTTAGACCGATCGTTCCTATGGCAGCTATATGCTATAGTCATCCGATTTCGAGTAATTTTTCCAGAATTGTGTGGAAGCATATAAAACTAATATATACCACGATTGGTAACGCTACGATGGAAAACAAAAAAGTTTTTCTAACTAGAACTAGTTTTTGCACCGACTGTTTATATGGAAGCTATATGCTATAGTCATCCGATTTTGTTAAATTTTTTCAGAATTGTGTAAAAGCATATAAAACTAATGTATACCACGATAGGTGACGCTACGATGGAAAACAAAAAAGTTTTTCTAACTAGAACTAGTTTTTGCACCGACCGTTTATATGGAAGCTATATGCTATAGTCATCCGATTTTGATAAATTTTTTCAGAATTGTGTGAAAGCATCTAAAACTAATGTATACTACGATTGGTGACGCTACGATGGAAAACAAAAAAGTTTTTCTAACTAGAACAAGTTTTTAGACCGATCGTTCCTATGGCAGCTATATGATATAGTCATCCGATCCGGCCGATTCCGACAAATGTGCAGCGTATTTGTATTTAAAGACTTTTTGCAAAGTTTGGTCAAGATAGCTTTAAAACTGAGGGAGGAGATAGCATAGAAACAGACGGACGGACAGACGGAAAGACGGAAATGAACTCAGCTCGTCATACTGATCAAGAATATATATACTTTATGTGGTCGGAAATGCTTCCTTCTATGCGTTACAAACATCGTGACAATTTTAATATACCCTCTGCAAGGGTATAAAAAGTTGTCCAGTTAAATTGGAAAAATTTGTAATTATGGCTGAAAAGAAAGGTAAGCAAGTGTTTTATTCTCTTCTCAAATTAACTTTGAACACATTGTAGGCTCGGAAAAGAGATTTCAGTGGACACCCGATGCCACATACACACTCCTGGAGTTGTGGGAGAAGAACTTGGATGGATTTCGGGGAGTTAGGAAAAACTCCCACATATTGAAGGAAATGACGGAGAAAATGAAGCATTTTGGACCGTTCCACATCGAAATCAAAAACAAACTGGATAATTTGAGGAAGAGATACAGGTCAGTTGGAACGAAACAATTTATTAATTTTGCATAAATATGTTTTTTTACCCTTGCATCTTATAAAATTGGTCTGTTTGTAACGCATTGAAGGCAGATAATAAATAAAGTTCACTTGTATTCATTCTGTTTTTTTTTAAATGTTTTTTTTTTGCTTTCAACAAAAACAAAACAAACATCAGCTGTTTCGTTGACGATGGACGCAGGACGCAACCTTGTGCCAGTATAAACGCCAATTCAGAGTTATTGCGTCGATAACGATTTTGATAGCTAACTCAGCGTAGTATAAATGTAGCATACGTTTAAGGGGATTTTTGGCTTTAGTATATTTAGTAAAAAATACAGTCACACTAGACCAAACTCTGACATTTGTTATACACATGAAAAGTGTATATTAATTTTGCCCAGAAGTTTGTAACGCTTAGAAATATTCATTTCCGACCCCATAAACTATATATATTCTTGATCAGGACGACGAGCCGAGTTCATTTCCGCTTGTCCGTCCGTCCGTCTGTCTGTCTGTCCATCTGTCTGTCTGTCTGTTTCTACGCGATCTAGTCTCTCAGTTTTAAAGCTATTGAGTTGAAATTTTGCACAGAGTCTTCTTTTTACTGCACGCAACTAATACGTCGGAACCAGCCGGATCGGATGACTATATCTTATAGCTGCCATAGGAACGATCGGTCGGAAAATAAGTCTTTGTGAGAAAAACTTTTTTGTTTTCCATTGAAGCGTCACCAATCTTGGTATATATTAGTTTTAGATGATTTTACACATTTGTGGAAAAATCTATCGAAATCGGATGAATATAACATATAGCTGCTACATAAACGGTCGGTCAAAAAACTACTTCTAGTGAGAAAAACTTTTTTGTTTTCTATCGTAGCGTCACCAATCTTGGTATATATTAGTTTTATATGCTTTCACATAATTTTGGAAAAATTTATCATAATCGGATAACTATAGCCTATAGCTGCCATAGGACCGATCGCTCGGAAAATGTGTTTTACTAAGAAAAGTTTTTTTTATGGTATCAAATTTTTATTATCAATGATTGAAAAATTGTAAATATTTGATATCTATACCCTATATATATTTTTCCGGTTCATTTAGTTGGAGTAAACTTTTTCAAGTGTATTAAAACTTCGGCACAGTCGAAGTTAGCTTTGCCTTCTCGTTTTAAAAATATTATTTGACAATGGACTATCGCGGTGAATGTAAGTAATTTTTATACCCGTTACTCGTAGAGTAAAAAGGGTATACTAAGTTCGTGCAAATGTATGTAACAGACAGAAGGAAGCATTTCCGACCCCATAAAGTATATATATTCTTTATCAGCATCAATAGCCGAGTCGATATAGACATGTCAGTCTGTCCGTCCGTCCGTCTGTCTGTATGAACACCTAGATCTCAGAGACTATAAGAGCTAGAGCTACCATATTTTCAGTGTAGACTTGTATCTTCTGCACGCAGATCAAGTTTGTTTCAAATTTTTGCCACGCCCCCTCCCGCCCCCGCAATTTGAAAAAAAAAACTCATATCTCCCACAATTTTGAAAATAGACTGTTCAAACCTTCTAGAGATATAACTTAATCATCATTACCTATCGATCCGCCATACATAATTTTTCGATCAGATGAACGATAGTAGAGTTGCCGCCCCCGCAATTTGAAAAATTCCTCATATTTTCCACAATTTTTAAAATAGATTGTTTGAACCTTCTAGACATATATTTTAATAATTATTACCTATCGATCAGCCATAAAACATTTCCTGATCAGATGAACGAGAGAAAAGTTGCCGCCCCCGGAATTTGAAAAAAACCTCATATCTCCTACAATTTTATAGATCGATTGTTCGAATGTTCTAGACATTTATTTTAATCATCATTTCCAGATCAAATGAACTATATGAGTTGTCACTCCCGCTATTTGGATAGTAAACATATATATTATTGATCAGTATAAATAGCCAAGTTGATTAAGACCTGTCCGTCTGTATACTTAGATGGGCCTTAGATGGACTATAGAAGCTAGAGCTACCATTTTTGTCTGCACGCAGATCAAGTTTGTTTTTAATTTTTGCAACACCCCCTCACGCCTCCGCAATGCCCATCTAAATTATGCAATGCCCATCCGGCCGCCGCAACATAACATTTTGAATAACTCTTTCAACTCTAAAGCTATTGAATTTTAATCTTCAAAAATATTAGTATACATACTAGATTTATATACAAATTATTATTATTATGATCGCATTTCAGGCAAAAAGTCTGATTGCACTCTCAAATCACCTGTTAAGTGGAAGCTGAGAATCAGCTGTTTTGAATGTCGTGGTATGCTGGGAAAGAGTAAGTGAACATAAAAAAGGCGCGCTCAAAATACCACAGAGCAATATTATTAGAGGTAACGATTGCTCGGTCGCCACAAACTTAACAGCGAAATAATCAGCTGTTCTTTGTTATTGTCGTCAACAAAGACAATGTCCGTCTCGCACTAACCACCGTGTTTTCCTATATGTGTGATAAGACCTTAGCAACATTTTGAAATCGCTGGCAACAATTTAAAAGTATCAACATTGGTCATATCTCTTAACAGCGCCACAAATTGAAAGGCGTCGCAATATTTTTCTCTAATACTCTTGCTCTGTGAAAACAAAGCAACAAGTGCGAGGACGTACTGAGAGCGTTGTCTAACACTGATGTCATGGTGGTGGGAGAGGGAGTGGTGTGCTGGAAAGGGAGGGGTGGGGGGAATGGGAGAGGAAGTTTGAGAGAGTTTACTATAACTTTGAAAGCGGCGATAGTTTTCGCTGATTTGAGTGCGACTTTACTGTGCGCGCACTACTTAACACTGATGGTCATGTATGGTAGGTAAGGGGGCGCGGGGAGAGATAACATGCAAGCAGAGCGCCAAATCAGTAGAACTTTGTGAGAGAGAGAAGGCAATAGGTCTCGCTGAATTTGCTGATGTGCGAGCGAGACAACAGGGCACTACTCAACACTGCGTTCACAGGTGGTTTGGAGGGGAAAGAATAAAAAGTGCATGAAAAAGGCGCGAAAATTTTAAGTTTCAGGGTGGGTTTAGTGTTGAACAACAAATAATAGATTAGTGCTTATCGATTCTCCGAACAATAAACACTTGCTACTCTCCGCTTTGCTAAAATTTGTTTAAATTTGATATTGTTATAATATTTAAGTAATTTGTGCATCTAATTAATTAATTCTAATATAATTCGTCATAAATTTTGACGTGCTTCCTAACTAAACCGCGTGCTCTCGTGTTGTGTGCCGGAGGTGCTGCTCTGCTGCTTACTGCTGTTGGGTGTCAGGAAGTTTGATAAGTTTTATTTAATAATAATAAAAAGTCTTTTTTTAAGGCTTCTTAGTTTATTTTATTAACATATAACATTTTTTTTCCTATTTCCTATTTAATATAATTATAAAAATATATAAATTAATAATTAATATATAATTTTTTGAATTGATTTAATTTGTTTAATATTATTTATTATAACATGCCTCGATTGAATAGGCAATCGGCTTCTCAACAGTCTCAGAGACGCAGGCTAAGAAATAGAGCTAACTGAGACAGCGTGCCATATGCAGAGGTTAAGAGAGAAAGGAATGCAGAGTATCTGCGAGATCGTAGAGTTGATATCGAATTAAGGGAATTTAATCAAGCAAATGATTCGTCCCGTCGTTCGATCCGTAGAAGGAGTGGAAGATTCAGGGAAAATGAACAAAGGCAGGACAGTGAGGCACATAGACAGACACGTGTAAATTCAGTGACTAGACGGCGGGAACAAGTCCGAAATACTTTGGATCGGTCAACCCGTAGACAAAGCCCAAGCTTTCGTGAAAACGAGCAAAGGCTGGACAATGAGGCACATAGACAGACACGTGCAAATCTAGTGACTAGACGGCGGGAACAAGTCCGAAATACTTTGGATCGGTCAACCCGTAGACAAAGCCCAAGCTTTCGTGAAAACGAGCAAAGGCTGAACAGTGAAGCACATAGACAGACACGTGCAAATCCAGTGACTAGACGGCGGGAACAACTCCGAAATACTTTGGATCGGTCAACCCGTAGACAAAGCCCAAGCTTTCGTGAAAACGAGCAAAGGCTGAACAGTGAGGCACATAGACAGACACGTGCAAATCCAGTGACTAGAAGGCGGGAACAAGTCCGAAATACTTTGGATCGGTCAACCCGTAGACAAAGCCCAAGCTTTCGTGAAAACGAGCAAAGGCTGAACAGTGAAGCACATAGACAGACACGTGCAAATCCAGTGACTAGACAGCGGGAACAAGCAGTTAATACCCGGCAACGCTCGATCCGGAGAAGAGTAGACATCGATTTTCGCATCTTGGAACGAGATCAGGATAGCCAACGTAGATCTCAGTCCAGGATGAATTTAAATCGTCGGGCTTTTGAAAGGACACGCAACACATTGGCACGACGAAGTGCTCGGTTGGCTGCCCGACAAGCAGCATTTGATCTATCTCGGAGTCTAAGTCAGAGAGTAAGTCAGCATAGGAATATTGATAGAAACAGGGAAGCAGAAAATCGACAAAATGCATTCCGTAATAGAATGGACAGTGCGAATATCTCTCAGGATGATACTGTTTCCACACGACCCAGAAATGTGAGCTTAGAATATCAAATAGATGTTTTTAATAGGATGGTAAAACTGGGTCCTGATCAGGTTTGCTTTTATTGTAAAGGCCTGTGGTTTCCAAAGCAAATTACCAAATTATCTCGCAGCTACATTGAAGCCAATTGTCAATTTAGTTCTCAAATTTTACATTTGGCAAGACAGTTTTCTCCAGCTGGCAGTAATCTCACTTTCTGTAGGACATGTAGCCGAAATATTAAATCTGAAAATAAACCAAAATTTTCCATTTCGAATGGTTTAGATTTGCCTGAACTGCCAGATTGTCTTAAAGGACTTACGCCTTTAGAGGAACGACTGATTTCTCCTCGCCTTTCATTTATGATTATAAAGTCAATCGGGCATGAGCGTCAGAGTGCAATTAAAGGAGCTGTTGTTAATGTCCCTATTCCAGTCAGCAATGTGGTTACTTCCCTTCCCAGAAGTTTTCAAGAGGCCGAGGTTGTCCAGCTCCACCTCAAGCGTAGGATGGAATATGGTCATGATTTCATGACTGAGACCATTAGACCTTCCAAAATATTAGACGCAATTCGATATTTAGTTAACACTGAGCTTTATATGAAGCATAATGTCACTCTCAATGAGCAGTGGATGGATTCTTTTGCATCCGAAACTGTTCCATTCCTAGTATCACAAGCAGATAGAGAATTTGTAGAAGAAAATCTGCCACTATCCCAACCTGAACGGAATATAGAAGTAGACGCGGATCCACCTCATTCTCAAGAGAATGTCGAAGCCGAGGAGCTTAATCCGGGGGGCCAAGAAACTCTGCTTGAGAACAATCAGATAGACGATATTGCCATGCAAAGGATCACAATCGCTCCAGGTGAAGGCCAAAGACCCCTCGACATGATTCTTGACGTTGATTCCGAAGAATTAGCGTTTCCCACTCTTTACGCTGGCATAAAAAGAAAATCTTCTGAAAGTTTTGCAACTATTGTTAGATCTGAGCTGAGAAATGTTGATAGAAGAGGTTGCAGAACTGACAAATTATTTTTCAACTATAAAAAGTTAGAGCTGATCACGATTCGGAATAACACTTCCATCTGCTTACGTAAGCATACCGCTCCCAGCGCAACTACAAATTATTTTCAACTATAAAAAGTTAGAGCTGATCACGATTCGGAATAACACTTCCATCTGCTTACGTAAGCATACCGCTCCCAGCGCAACTAACGCCCTTAATGAAGATTATTTAGATCATTTAGTTCGCCACGATGAAGGCTATAGGGTCTTGAAAGGAATTCGTACGTCTCCTGCTCACTGGGAAGATGAAAAAAGAAAGGACATGGCCATGATTCGTCAGTTCGGCCTGCCTACTTTTTTTTTACCAAACCAGGTGGACAGAGCTGCTTGTCCTTCTTAAGAGAAATGTAGATTGAGCTGATATTACTGAAGAAGCAGCTTCCAGCTTGCAGTTCAGTGAAAAGGCTCGTCTAATTAGAACAGATCCCGTCACATGTGCTAGGTATTTTGACTACAGATATCGCGAGCTCCTGAAAATAATGAAAAAATCTGGAGGCATTTTTGGAGAGTACTTCGTTACCAAGTATTATTGGCGAGTTGAGTTTCAGCAGAGAGGTTCACCTCATATTCATGGTATGTTTTGGCTGAATGATGCCCCATCAGTGGATTTTAATAATGAAGCAACTATCTCACCAGTAGTAGCCTTCATAGATCAGTTTATTACCACAGATGTAACAAATGCTGATCTAGCTCCATTTATATTATACCAAACACATAATCATGGACATTCGTGTCTACGAAAAGTGCGGGGAAAAGAAATTTGTCGATTCGGTATACCATACCCTCCTATGCCCCAAACGGAAATTTTAAAACCACTGCCAGAAGAAACTGCTAATATTCCTCTTCATCAAGAAAATTTAAAAAAAATATTAAATGTTTTAAATACCCGCTTTTCCTCTGACGTTGTCAGTAACTTGAGCATATTTGAAAATTTTCTTTCTCACGATCAAGTGAACCTCAGCTACGAGGACTACATATATGCCATTAGATCTAGCTTGAAAAAGCGCCAAATTTTCCTGAAGAGAAGTTTTTCTGAAATCAAAATAAATGCTTATAATAAACACATTATATCCATGCAAAGAGCCAATATGGACATTCAGTTCATATTGGATCCTTATGCTTGCTGCAGCTATATTGTTAATTACATTAACAAATCCCAAAGGGGCATTTCCAAGCTGATGCGTGAAGCCGTTTCAAGTGTTGAAAGAGGCAATTTAAGCATCAGACAAAAGTTGCAGTATATTGGTCATAAATTTGTTTGCGGCACTGAGATTTCAGCTCAGGAAGCCGCCTATTGTTGCCTAGGCATGTCAATGTCCCATATTAGCCACAAAGACAAATATATAAATACCAATCTGCCAGAACTTCGAGTTAAAATGCTCAAATCTAGACAGCAATTGCAAAATTTGCCTCAGGATTCAACTGACATTTTTGTAAAGGGACTGCTAGATCATTATGTGCAACGACCAGATAGTCTCGAGGCCTTGTGTTTAGCCGATTTTTCCGCATTTTATGAATTCAGCGAGAAACGAAGAAGAACTCGACAAAATGCTGATAATGAAGATGACGAAGAAGTTGAGGTCCTAGGTGATACTTTTATTCCTCTCCGCGATGGTAGTGGTTTTATTAGGGAACGGACCAAACCTTGTACTATTAGATACAGACGATTTAATATTAACACAGACAGACAGAATTACTTTAGAGAGCTCGTCATGTTATTTTTCCCGTGGAGAAATGAAGAGACAGAGTTAGTTCGCAGAAACTGTGAGGAGTTTTATAACGAACACGTGGCGGTTATAAAGTCTGAATTTCAGAAATATAACGTGCTTGAAGATCTAGAAGACGCGCTTAGAAGGGCTATGGAGGTCGAAAATGATAGCGAAGACGCGATAGATGCTGTTTTGGATGAAGAATTTAGAGTGTTAGGATTTCCGGAAATAAATTCTCAAATTAATCTTTTAAACTTAAATGGCAATGATCAAAATGTAGAACCGGATAGTAATATCCGAGTTATAAAGCTCCCACCAATTTTATCACCTGAAAACTTGGCCTGCATAGTTAGATCTTTAAATTTAAGGCAAAAAACGTTTTTTACCCATATTCTGCACAATGCCAAGAACAACACAGTTTTTCATGAGTTCGTTGGTGGCGGAGCTGGTGTCGGCAAGAGTAGACTTATAGCAGCAATATATCAGTCCCTCTCCCTGGAGTACAATAGTAGAAGTGGATGCGACCCTACAACTGTAAAGATCCTCCTGTGCGCTCCCACTGGAAAAGCAGCTTTCGGAATAGGGGGTTCTACCCTTCATTCCATGTTCTCCCTTCCAGTGAACCAGTCCGGGTCTGCATTTAAAGATTTAGGGTCAGATTTATTAAACACCCTTCGTACAAGATTTATAGATCTTAAACTTCTCATAATTGACGAAATTTCTATGGTCGGTGCAAAAATGTTTTCCTATTTGGACTCTCGCCTTAAACAGATTTTTAATTGTAGAGATACTCCCTTTGGGGGCGTTAGTGTCATCGTGTTCGGCGATCTCAGACAACTTCGCCCTGTAGGTGATCGTTGGATATTTCAATCTACATCATCTTCGCATGATCCATACAGTGCCATTGTTGGATCTTCTTTGTGGGCACGTTTTAAGTTTTTTGAACTCACAGAGATAATGCGACAGCGAGATGACCAACCTTTTGCGGTAGCATTAAATAACATGGCATCCGGTCAAATGACGTCAGAAGATATTAATCTGTTTAGGACCCGTATTTTTGATGCCAGTCAAATCCCAGATGACGCAATTCATCTATTCTCAAGTAATAGTGATGCAGATCATTATAACAGGGCAAAATTATTCTCGATTCCAACTGAAGAGCACATTTCAGAAGCTGTCGATTGTGTAAACGCCGCACATCTAAATGCAGCAAGTAGGAGCAAAATATTAGAAGATATAAAAGTATTTAAAACTTCGGATACACAAGGATTGTGTACTTCCCTAATCTTAAAAGCCAATGCCAAGTATATGATGACGGTCAATATAGATACGGCAGATGGTCTCGTAAATGGAGCCACGGGTTTACTTATGAAAATAGGATTCAACTCATCCAATACTCCGGAAATTCTTTGGATACAATTCTTTGAAGAAAGTGTAGGAGTGAATGCTCGTGCAAAGTGTAGCTATCGTGATCAACATTCTTGGACCCCAGTTCTTAAAACTACTAGAAATTTTCAATTTAAATCCAATGAGCAAGTCACTATTGACCGCAAACAATTTCCTGTTGTAGTTGCAGAAGCTATAACTTTCCATAAAAGTCAGGGCGCTACATATAACAAGGTGGTGGTTCACACCTGTTCAGGATTACAGCGCGAATCTTTATATGTAGGCTGCAGTAGGGCTACAAGCGCAGCAGGTCTTTATATAGTTGGGCAATTTCTCGCCCCAAGATCCGCACAAGGATCACCAGCAGAGACAGAGCTCCAAATACTTCGCTCCGAAAAACTACTTCGTACGCACTTTGATTCTTTATTTGACAGCTCCAATTTCAATGTATTTTTCCACAATACTGAAAGCCTGCACTGTCATATTAACGATGTTTGTTCCGATCAGCTAATGCTTCAATCTTCACTTTTGTGTTTCGCCGAAGCTTCCACTTACTCTAACGAGATATATGAGGTACCGGGCTTTACCACAGCCGTGCGACTGGATTGCGGAGCTCGACCTAAAAGAGGCATTCTCATATTCATTAGGAATGAAATGTCGGAGAATGTTAGTCTTTGTTCTAATGGTCGTTTTTATGCAAATTCAACGAATTTAGCATCAGCAGTGTTCGAGTTTGCCCTGTTAAAATATAAATCTTTAGGAATTTTGGTAGTGTATAGAAGTCCGACTAATCCATTGCCCAAGTTTATAGAAGAATTTGAGAATTTAATTCATGAAAACTCCACTTTGCTAGGCAGTACTTCTTTAGTTTTGGGAGATTTTAATATCGATCTTCGATCACTTTCAGGTTGTGGTAGGACTGTATACGATTTTCTAGTAAACAGTAATAGGTATAGATCTCTTTTGCAATTGGATTTATCAACAACCAATTGTAATACTCACATAGATTGGGCTTTTTCCAATATTTCGAATAGCAGAGCCAATGCGCGCACTTTTGAAACAATTTATAGCTATCATAGTGGGGTTTTAGTAAGTGTTAATGATATTTCCGAATAATTCTTTTTTAATACCCGTTTCTCGTCTATATTTTGCAATGCACAATATTATGAATATATAATGTACATATTATGTATATTATTATGTATATATTATTTATATATTATGTATATATTATGTAAGTTTATTTTTCTGTAGTTCAGTGATTTTTACTTATTTGATATTCCTTTTCCTTTTTACTATATTATGTATTCGATTTGATGTAACTCTTTTAATTTTACTTTTTTTTTTTAATTTTATTGAATTTTTATTAGCAATAAGTTTAGGTCTTTATAACTTTAAATAATTCGCTTTGTGTTATTTTAGCGAATTCAAATTTTTTGGGGAACATGGAGCTCTGTAAACTATACAAGTTTATTCAGCTCAAGTCGACTCGTAGGTCCCCATATTCCCTAATATGTTGTGGCCCCATTGTTTTTCGCAATGGCCTCCTCGTGGTGTTCCCTGGGTACCGATTGATTCATTAAAATCGGAAGCAAATTCGAGCGGCGTTTTTAAAACAAAATTAAATTCTACCTTCTTCCCTTTTTCTTCTTCTAACTTAAATAGTGTCTGGTAACTTAATATATCTACTTTTTGTAATTTATTTATTCAGGTTATCTTTAACTTCTCCTTACTGAGTAACGGGTATATCAAAGTCGAGCACCGCCGACTTTAACTTACGCTCTCGTTGCTTTTGTAATTGAATATTAAAATAATAATTTTTAATAACATTAAAAAATAATCTTTTTAGCCGATGATATCAAGTGGGGTGCAAGTGCTGTTAAGCTGCTTTTGCAGTTATACAAGGAAAACAGGCACAACTTTCGGGACCGCAAAATAAAAAAGAAAACGATTTGGCGAAAAATCGTCCAAGAAATGGAAGAAACTGGGGTAAAAGGGTTTAATGTGGATAAGGGTGAGCGAAAGTTTAGAAACCTTAAGCACACTTTTGACACCATCCGTCTTAAAAATAGAAGCACCGGGCAAGGAACCACCAAGAGGGAGTTCTTTAACGAAGTGGTGGACATTTTTGCCGAAGTCTTCATTTGTGACGGACGAGGAAAACGAAATGCAGCATCACCAATTATTAGAATTTGTTGAGGAAGAGACTGCTCCTTCCACCAAGAGAACTATGAGGAGGATCCAGGAAGTGCTGTCGATTGCACCATATTGATAGAGTCCACTTTAAGCAGCGGAGAAATCACAGGTTCATTTGACCAAAAGCGCATGGCATCTGAAGAGGGCAGTTCACCAGCTGATCAAGCAAAAAAAAAAAAGCCCAGTACCCAACGAGCACGTTACTACCAAACCAAAGAAGTATTGGAAGTAGAAAGAGAACGTAACGAACATATGAGAGGTATTAGAGCAGAAATGGAGAAATCTAATGAAATCCTAATGCGTAGAAATGAGCTGTTTGAGCTTTACATTACCGAATTTTCAAAGGCAAATAATAAGAAATAAAAAATTAATAAAATATATTTTATAAATATATACTGATATGTATAGTTAACATTTTTTATTTAAATTTATTCATAGTTTTACAGCAAATCCCTAATAGCATCTCTTTTGCGAGATGCCTCAGATGACGGTCTAGAGTTTTGCTCTGGGTAGGCATTATATTCGTCTGATTCTTGGGCTATTTCATCTTCATCACTTCTGTCGTTTGTATCGTTGTTCATTAGAATAAAATTGTGCAGCATGCAACATGCGCTTATTATAGATGTTGCAACTTCTGGCGATTGGACATCTAAATATTTCAGTCTACGAAACTTCCCTTTAAGCAAAGCAAACGCCCGTTCAATAACAGACCGTATTGATGAAAATTTTGAATTATATCTAACTTGTGCCACCGTTAGATGTCCATTATCACGATACGGGGTTAACAAATTTATCCCCAAGGGGTAAGCTGAGTCTCCCAATAAATGGTATGAGCGGGTCAGTTTCGCATGAAATTTTGGAACATAATGGGCTTAACCGATATACCCGAACATCGTGCATTCTTCCGGGCTGACCGATGTTAACGTCTATAAATAGGCATTTACTATTACATACGCCTTGAAGAATAACTGACTGAACTTGCTGTCTATTGTAGTTATCTGTGGCGTTTCCTTCAGATTGCTAAATACAAATGTGACACCCATCGATTGCTCCTTTTGCTCCTGGGACTCCACGCGATTTTTGTTGAAATATTTGCGCAGTAAGAGCTTGCTGGGACTCACTTGGCCAATTCACATATTTGGGCATAAGCCTTGATAAAGTCCCCGTTATGTAGTAAAATATTTGGTGGCCAGAACTTGTTGGAATGTTGAATCTATCGCCGACAGACAAGAAAGATTCTTGTTTACTTAGCAGCCAAATTGAAAACAGAAACTTCTTTGGTAAACATACATTTGCAATTGTTTCCTCCTCTGTAAGTTTCATTGCAGTTGCTATTACTGCCAGAAGAGCCTGGAAACGCAAAGTTGATAGTATACAATTATCTTGCAACGTCCATATAAATTGTCTCATATAAGGTATACCTCGAAAGTTGTGCGCGACATCCTAAAATGCTCTTTAAATTGGTCCATTCTGTACTTGTAAACTGTTTCCTCGTAGAATGATCTATTTTTTATTTTCCGGTTGCCCCAATAACGGCTATGAAAGGGTCGCTCATAGAGCAGATCTGCAATTATTCCCCTAGTCTTCATCCTCACAAAAAACTGAACCAATTAAATTAAAGTTTGCACAATTCATTATACACTTGAAAAGTGTATATTAATTTTGCCCAGAAGTTTGTAACGCATAGAAATATTCATTTCCGACCCCATAAACTATATATATTCTTGATCAGGACGACGAGCCGAGTTCATTTCCGCTTGTCCGTCCGTCCGTCTGTCTGTCTGTCCGCCTGTCTGTTTCTACGCGAACTAGTCTCTCAGTTTTAAAGCTATCGAGCTGAAATTTTGCACAGAGTCTTCTTTTTACTGCACGCAACTAATATGTCGGAACCGGCCGGATCGGATGACTATATCATATAGCTGCCATAGGAACGATCGGTCTAAGAACAAGTTCTAGTTAGAAAAACTTTTTTGTTTTCCATCGTAGCGTCACTAATTAGTATATGTTAGTTTTATATGCTTCCACATAATTCTGGAAAAATGTATCAAAATCGGATCACTATAGCATATAGCTGCCATATAAACGGACGGTCAAAAACTACTTCTAGTGAGAAAAACTTTTTTGTTTTTCATCGTAGCGTCCCCAATCTTGGTATATATTAGTTTTATATGCTTTCACATAATTTTGAAAAAAAATGATCAAAATCGGATGACTATAGCATATAGCTGCCATAGGACCGATCGGTCAGAAAATGTGTTTACTAAGAAAATTTTTTTATGTTATCAAATTTTTTATTATCATTGATTTAAAATTTTTAAATATCTGATATCTATATCCTATATATATTTTACCGGTTAAATCAGTTGGAGTAAAGTTTTTCAAGTGTATTGAAACTTCGACACTGTCGAAGTTAGCTTTGCCTTCTCGTTTTTAATTTCAATTATTATATGTTTGACAGTTGGCCGAGCAATCTGTAATCGGTGTCACCAATCATACTATTTATTTGATTCCTTTGCTGCAATCGTGATTGGCAATTTTACCAATCGCAATCGGCAATCACTGCATTCAGCAGGTAAAATCGGCAATCATAAAACACAAATCGCAAATCGAAATTATCTGCTGAATGGGCCCATTGATAGTTCAAAATAAAATAAAGGAAAATGTTACTTTGCCAATAAAATCAAAATTACAAAATATTCTTAATAGGTTAGGATCGTCAAATGAAAATGCTGCTGAATTAGAAGAGTTAATACACTTTTGTCAAAATCCGTTTCAGCAATGTGACTCTGAACATAAGTTTATCAAAGCACTTTCATCTGTAGACTTGTGGCAATCGCCCACTACAATTACTTTAGACAATACCATTTGTACTTAAAGATCTCGAAACAAAATGTCGCTAGGTGCAAAGAAAACAAAAATGGTTTTGTTTCCACTTAAATTTTATTTAAGAAAGTTCTTTGAATTACCAGGAGTTTATGAAGATTTTGAATCTCATTTTAAAAATATACTTGCCAAAGACACTTTGCGAAACTTTGTGAATGGTGCTACTTGGAAAAACAGGCGAAAATAAGATGCATATTCCTTTATTTCTTTACTTCGACGATTTTGAAGTAAATAATCCTTTAGGACCGCATACTTCACCATTGTTAGCTTCATACGTTTCACTGCCGACAGCGCCACTTGGCTACAACGAAGTGTTTATTGCTGCTATTTTTGAATCTTTATCGGTTAAATCTTTGGGGAATGATCTATCCTTTTATAAATTAATAGAAATTCTGAAAGATTTAGAAACAAATGGTATTGAAATTAAAACAAAGCTGGGAAATCGAAAAATATACTTCACCTTAGGGCTTATAGTTGGCGATAATCTAGCGTTAAACTGTGTTCTTGGATTTTCAAAGTCATTAAGTCCATCCGTCTGTCCGTCTGTCTGTCCTTCTGCCTGTCTGTTTCTACGCGAACTAGTCCCTCAGTTTTGAAGCTATCGAGCTGAAATTTTGCACAGAGTTGGAACCGGCCGGATGGGATGACAATATCTTATAGCTGCCATAGGAACGATAGGTCAGAAAATAAGTCTTAGTGAGAAAAACTTTTTTGTTTTCCATCGTAGCGTCACCAATCTTAGAATATATTAGTTTTACATGCTTCCACATAATACTGGACAAATTTATTAAAATCGGATGACTGTATCATATAGCTGCCATAGAAACGGTCGGTCAAAAACAAGTTTTAGTGAGGAAAACTTTTTGTTTTTCATCGTATCGTCACCAATCTTGGTATATATTAGTTTTATATGCTTTCACATAATTTTAAACAAATTAATCAAAATCGGATGACTATAGCATATAGCTGCCATAGGACCGATCGGTCAGAAAATGTGTTTACTAAGAAAATTTTTTTATGTTATCAAATTTTTTATTATCATTGATTTAAAAATTTTAAATATCTGATATCTATATCCTATATATATTTTACCGGTTAAATCAGTTGGAGTAAAGTTTTTCAAGTGTATTGAAATTTCGACACTGTCGAAGTTAGCTTTGCCTTCTCGTTTTTAATTTCAATTATTATATGTTTGACAGTTGGCCGAGCAATCTGTAATCGGTGTCACCAATCATACTATTTATTTGATTCCTTTGCTGCAATCGTGATTGGCAATTTTACCAATCGCAATTGGCAATCACTGCATTCAGCAGGTAAAATCGGCAATCATAAAACACAAATCGCAAATCGAAATTATCTGCTGAATGGGCCCATTGAAATTTTCCAGATCGAGCAAAAAATTACGCCGAAAATTAAATTGTTTTGGTATTTTTCAGCTATTTGGGGCTGTTCAAACTGCTCGAACACCTGTTTTTGTTTTGGCAGCTTCTCTCGAAGCCTTGCTGGCCAACAACAACTTAGCAAAAATGCTATCACTTTGCTTCCAAACAGTATTGAAAATGGATTTGATATGCTTACCCCAATAGAAAATGCAATGGCGACTATTAAATTTACATACAATAAACACAACTTGAATTACAAAAGTCACTTTATTTGTTGTGTTTACCAATTTTAGTAAGCAACTTAAAACCCACTGATCATTTGTGATGTCCCATTTTGCCCAGAAGTTTGTAACGCATAGAAATATTCATTTCCGACCCCATAAACTATATATATTCTTGATCAGGACGACGAGCCGAGTTCATTTCCGCTTGTCCGTCCGTCCGTCTGTCTGTCTGTCTGTCCGTCTGTCTGTCTGTCCGTCTGTCTGTCTGTTTCTACGCAAACTAGTCTCTCAGTTTTAAAGCTATCGAGCTGAAATTTTGCACAGAGTCTTCTTTTTACTGCACGCAACTAATATGTCGGAACCGGCCGGATCGGATGACTATATCTTATAGCTGCCATAGGAACGATCGGTCGGAAAATAATTCTTAGTGAAAAAAACTTTTTTATTTTCTATTGTAGCGTCACCAATCTTGGTATATATTAGTTTTAGATGATTTTACATCTAGTGGGAAAAACTTTTTTATTTTCCATCGTAGCGTCACCAATCTTGGTATATATTAGTTTTATATGCGTTAACACAATTCTGGAAGATTTTATCAAAATCGGAGGACTATAGCATATATCTGCCATAGGACCGATCGGTCGAAAAATGTGTTTTACTAAGAAAAGTTTTTTTTAATGGTATCAAATTTTTATTATCAATGATTAAAAAATTTTAAATATCTGATATCTATATCCTCTATATATTTTACCGGTTAAATCAGCTGGAGTAAAGTTTTTCAAGTGTATTAAAACTTCGGCACAGTCGAAGTTAGCTTTGCCTTCTCGTTTTGTCTAATCTCTATCAATCACAGCCACTTTTCCCACTTAACTTACATTTTGCAGTCAATTTTGGTTTGGCGCTAAATTTGAAGTTGACAACTGACACAAGTAATAAATGGCTGCACAATAATTCCTTAAGAAATATCAGCTGTTCAATACAATCCACACAATCCATTGATATGGCAACTCTGGAAATTGCTTGTGTGTATTACTTGGCTTCCTGAGTACCCAACAGAGGAATGAGGCAAGAAATAATTCCTCAAGCAATTGTTTTTTATATGCGATTTGACCGCGCATGGAAAATTCATACGAATTTTCCTTCAAGGAATTTGCCATATATTCCTAAAGTGGATTGCAAATTAAATTAAACGAATATAGTTAGAGGGCTGTAACTTGGAACATTTAATTGTAATATCATATATAAGAAACGAAAAAAATTTTGGACCGATCCGACCACGCCCACCTGAACCGCCCGTATAACATTACGATTTCATGTTAAAATTAATTTTCTAAATTTGTTTACATAAAACAATTAAAATATTTCCTGTATAACATAGCTTAATTTTCTTTTAACAAACGGTATATTAAACAATTTTACAAGATTTAATCAAATTTTTTACATAAAATTTTGATTAGAATTAGTTGATTTTCCATAGGTTTAAGATTTTTAAAAATCGTTTTAAAGATCCAATCAGAAATTATCTGCGATTTACGACCACCTTCAATCCATTTTTGGAACATTTCGGCGTGGCTGAATTCAAAGCTGCCTGCAACAAAAACAAATATTTTCCAAACGAGCAAAAATGAGCTAAAGCGGTTGATTACTCTATATTATATACATTCCAATGAACATAACTGCATCTTTAGGTGCGAGAATACTGGAATAGCTTAAAACTTTTTACTCCACAAAACACGTGACTTTTAGGTTAGGTTCGTCTAAAAAACAGCTCAGCAACATCACATAAAAACAAAGACACAACACATAACAAGTAAGAAAGTCGGTCAAGCCCGACTGTAATATACTCTGTACCTGTTTGTACGAAACTAATAACTTTAAAGTGTGAGGTTTTTTCAAAATCTGAGGGTGGCAACTCTTTCAACCATCGTTCATCTGGTTGAAAAACGATGTATGGGGGCTAGTACCTAGTACAAACCCGTAAAATTATAAAATTTGTATATAATTTCCTATTAACAAAAACGTATCTATATTAGTCACGCGGGAATCACGCGTGATTTCTGACCGCAGGCCATCTCAATTATATCGCTCCACTCATAGCAAGGTCCAATTGGGAAATTACCAGTTAGCTATTGCCTTCTCGCTCTCTCTTTCTCGTAAGTTCTACCAATGGCAACGGTGTTGTTGTTGGCGTTGGTTTTTATTTTCTTTTACATATAGCTCTAATATCGTTCATCTGATCGAAAAATGATGTATGGCGGGTCGATTCAAAATAAGTAGTAGAATATATGTCTAGAATGTTCGAACTATCTATCTTGAAAATTGTGGGAGTTATTTCGTTTTTTTAAATTTGCGGGGGAGGCAGGGGGCGTGGCAAAAATCAAAACTAAACTTGATCTGCCTGCAAGTATAAGAAATATATGTTCCATACACTTCAAACCTCTATCTCTTACCATCTCTGAGATCTCTTCGTTCATACGGACAGACAGACGGACAGACGGACATGGCTATATCGACTCGGCTGTTGATGCTGATCAAGAATATATATATTTTATGGGGTCGGAGATGCTTCCTTCTGGCTGTTACATACATTTGCACAAACCCAATATACTCTGTGTACCTTCGGTACAGAGTATAATGATTGCAGAAAAAAAACTCAACTTCAGGGTCGCGCGAAAATTCCAGGGATGCACCGCAAATTTTTTGACCGTGTTATTTTGGTACATGGTTCTATCACCTTTAAGGGCAATTAACTTGTTTTCTTATATTCCAACATTTTTTTTTTAATTTATGCCAAAATTTTGGCAATTGGAGCCAGTGTGCGCTGTAGTACCGAAGGTACAAAGAGTATATTGGGTTTGTGGAAATGTATGTAACGACGAGACGGAAGCACCTCCGACCATAAAAAGTATATATATATTCTTGATCAGCATCAACAGCCGAGTCGATATAGCCAGTCTGTCCGTGTAAGGAAACAGATCTCAGAGATGGTGGATGGAGCAAAAGTTCGTTATACTTGCAGGCAAACCAAGATTATTTTCAATATATGCCTTGCCCCCCACATATCTCCCACATTTTTATAGATAAACTGTTCGGACCTTCGAGAGATATCCTCTTATCATCATTATTTATCGATCCACCATATACCATTTTCCGATCAGATGAACGATATTAGAGTTAATACCCCCGCAAAAAACTCATATCTCACGCATTTTTGAAGGCAGATTGTTCGAACCTTTTAGTCATATATTTAAATAATCATTTCCATTTCGATCCACCATACACCATTTCCCGATCAGTTTAACGATAGTAGAGTTGCCGACTTTGCATTTTGAAAAATGCTCATATCTCGGACAATTTTGATGATAGATTCGGTTTGAATCTTTTAGAGATATATTTTAATCAGAGACCGTAATCATTATAAGTGAAATTATAAAAATCACTATTTAATGATTATTTATTGATTTTTAATTTTTTGCTCAAAAAGTTATGATTATTTTTTATTTTTATTTGTTGTCTCAAAACTATCACTTAAGGTTCGGTTACGCCAGTTATACTGAACCGATTTTAATCAGTCTTCTTGCAGTCGACGCAGAATTTATTTTTTTACAATCAACTACAAAAAAATCATAATTTAAATGATCCCCAATTTAAAAAAAAAAATTTTTTTGATTAAGATACGGAATTATTTTAATTCTGATCATAACCATAAAGCGATTGAAGTCGAGTCCTTCGAGTTAATAGTAGGTACAAATTAATGGCTTGATACCGATTACCTTCATTGTTTTTTAGAAAATTTTGCATGTAATACATTCGATATCACTTAGGTGAAATTTGTAAAAAAAAATCTTCACCGGAAATTATAATTGCAATCTTATAGCCTATTTCCACCAATGAAATGTCAATATTTCTGTCATAAGTTTTTCTCTGAGCGAAGAGAGGAACATTTCTAACATTTGTCAAAAATAACGACATTCGCCCCGAAATAATTTGGTATTTTGTTTTACGATATAAAATACTCTCTAGGCGCTGAAAGTGTCATCACCAATAATCAGTTGATTTGAATTTAAAACTTAGCGCAATTTTTGATTAATAAATAAATTATTATAAAACATCGCGTAATTTGCTTCTGCTGATGATTTGGGGAAAGACAATGGACTAGCCCAGCAAAATTGTGCTCCTCATACTCGCGTCTTTTTTTCCAAGAAATTTGCTTGAAGTCTACAAGCGTTTGAAAGTGGCGCCTCTTACTGAAAAGGAACCAAGCAGCTGTTTTGGCTACGTGTCATTGTGAATGTCAACAAAATGACTTTTTGCCAATGGAAACGGCAAAGTCGTAAAGAAATGAAAACGTAAGAAATGTTGCCAGTGGAAAGGGGCTGTTAACCGCCATTTGAAAGCCGAACACAAGGAAATATAAGAGTTCGATTCAGCCCAACAAGAAGAAAAATCAGAATCCCGAAAAAATTAAGGTTCTTGAATCCATGACCGTAAGTCAAGTTAAAGACGTGTTAAACCGTTGACTACCGAAAAAATGCCGTTTACTGTATTGGATTCCGGAGCTTTTAAAACGTTGACAAACCATATTTTTTCTGGCCTGAATATGCCTGCTGTGAATTCCAGAAATGTAATAATTAATTTTATTACACACAACTAATATGTTGGAAAGGTCGAATCGGATGACTATATCCTATAGAGGTCATTGGAACGATCTCACAATGGGCTAAACGCCCAAGCTATCGAGTAATAAGTCGAATTTTCATCTTTTGAATTGCTGCAAAAATTTTTCCAACTTGTTTATTGATAATTAGTTTATGTCATATCGATAGTTATTTGATCAGATGTTGCATTCGACAGATCACATTTGTTTTTAGGGTGCGCTCATTTGTTAGTTGAGTTGATTTCTGTTTTTTTTTTTTGGTTTTTGTTATATTAGAGGTACGTAATTTAAAAAAAAATATATGTTGGCGTCCCGTGCTTATATGTTTAAATGGTTAGACCGAATATAATTAAAGATCCCATTTGCAATGACATTTATTTACGGTGCGCTCATTTGTTAATTGAGTTGATTTGCTGAAAAAATCAGAATAATTTTAGAATGTTATAAATGTCTGTGGATGGGTTTACAAAAATGCTTATTATCGAAAACTTGGCCAACCGTAGAAAAATATAATAGTCCCTTAGACGTTTGCCCGTAAAGTGAGTTTCCGGGTTTCCCAGAAAATGTTTGTTAACCAACAAAAATGTTTAAATTTCTTTGTTAATATTACATAATCATTAAAATTCGGAGCGGGGAATATATATAATATTACTTCTGTGTATAAATAATATATGTGCCCAGCCATTTCCTAATATTTTTTTTTATACACTTGAAAAGTGTATATTAATTTTGCCCAGAAGTTTGTAACGCATAGAAATATTCATTTCCGACCCCATAAATACTATATATTCTTGATCAGAGGGTAAAAATTGTCACGATGTTTGTAATGCAGTGAAGGAAGCATTTCCAACCACATAAAGTATACACAGAAAAAAAAGATCAAATATCAATTTAATCTTGGCTGGTCAATATGAAATTTGATCAAATATCAATTATATCATATGTTGGCGTTGCTTATTGTATGTTTAAATGGTTAGACCGAATAAAATTAAAGATCCCTAACCAGGCATTTGTAGTTATTTACATTAATACTAATTGTAAATAGCTTTATTTACGATTATTTAAGCCAACTTGTTTATTTTCTGTTAATATCAGTCCTTGTGATTGTGAAATGTCAAAAATTATCTGCAGAAACCTGCGGTCTTACATAAAATCGTGTTTTCTAGATTACATGTCGGTCTGCAAGCGAGCGCTTTTTATACCCTTGCAGAGGGTATATTAAAATTGTCACGATGTTTGTAATGCAGTGAAGGAAGCATTTCCAACCACATAAAGTATACACAGAAAAAAAGATCAAATATCAATTTAATCTTGGCTGGTCAATATGAAATTTGATCAAATATCAATTTTTTCATATCATTTTGATGATAAATAATGTTAAATTAATCGTACTAATATCAAATTGATAAGATAATAAATAAAATGAGAAAAAGGAAAGAGACAAAAAATGCTTATTATCGAAAACTTAGGCACCGTAGAAAAAATATAAATAGTCCCTTAGACGTTTGCCCGCACGCGTGTGCGGTGGCTCACTGCGTTGAGACGTCATTCCATTCATGTAAAGTGCGAGTTTCCGGGTTCGATCCCCAGACAAGGTAATGTTTGTTAACCAACAAAAATGTTTAAATTTCTTTGCTTAATATTACATAATCATTAAAATTCTGAGCGGGGAATATATATAATATAACTTATGTGTATATAAATAATATATGTGCCCAGCCATTTCCATATTTTTTTTATACACTTGAAAAGTGTATATTAATTTTGCCCAGAAGTTTGTAACGCATAGAAATATTCATTTCCGACCCCATAAACTATATATTCTTGATAGAAACGGTTATTTTTGCTTGTTTTCCGCGTCTGTTTCTTACGCAAACTAGTCTCCCAGTTTTAAAGCTATCGAGCTGAAATTTGCACAGAGTCTTCTTTTTCTGCACGCAACTAATATGTCTGAACCGGACGGATCGGATGACTATATCTTATAGCTGCCATAGGAACGATCGGTCGGAAAATAAGTCTTAGTGAGAAAAACTTTTTATTTTCTATTGTAGCGTCACCAATCTTGGTATATATTAGTTTTAGATGATTCTACATATTGTGGAAAAATTTATCAATGGATGAATATAGCATATAGCTGCCATATAAACGGTCGGTCAAAAAGTAGTTCTAGTGGGAAAAACTTTTTTATTTTTCCATCGTAGCGTCACCAATCTTGGTATATATTAGTTTTATATGCGTTAACACAATTCTGGAAGATTTTATCAAAATCGGATGACTATAGCATATAGCTGCCATAGGACCGATCGGTCGAAAATGTGTTTTACTAAGAAAAGTTTTTATTTTGTGGTATCAAATTTTTATTATCAATGATTAAAAAATTTTAAATATCTGATATCTATATCCTATATATATTTTACCGGTTAAATCAGTTGAGTAAACTTTTTCAAGTGTATTAAAACTTCGGCACAGTCGAAGTTAGCTTTGCCTTCTCGTTTTTTATTAAAAAATGTCACTTTGATCTTAAACATATCATTTTGATATGATCGAAAAATATCAGTTTGATATTTTCAAACAGGTCAATTTCATCTGCATCTTATCGGCTTTTTTTTATATG
Organism: Lordiphosa mommai; assembly: GCA_018904225.1. Taxonomy (NCBI): domain Eukaryota; kingdom Metazoa; phylum Arthropoda; class Insecta; order Diptera; family Drosophilidae; genus Lordiphosa; species Lordiphosa mommai. The sequence goes on from JAEIFT010000837.1 coordinate 62,764, forward strand.
AAAAAATGTCATATTGAGTCCCAGATCATATCATTTTTTTTTCTGTGTATATATATTCTTGATCAGCATGACGAGCTGAGTGCATTTCCGTCTGCCCGTTCGTCCGTTTGTCCGTCTGTTTCTATGCTATCTCCTCCCTCAGTTTTGAAGCGACCTTGACTAAACTTTGCAAAAAGTCTTTAAATACAAATACGCTGCACATTTGTCGGAATCGGCCAAATCGGATGACCGGATATTATAGCTGACATAGAACGATCGGTCCTATGTCAGCTATATGCTAAAGTCATCTGATTTTTGATGAAACCTTCCAGAATGTGTGCAAATATATAAAACTAATATATACCAAGATTGGTGATGCTACACAGAAGAAAAAAAGATCAAATATCAATTTAATCTTGGCTGATCAATATGATATTTTATCAAATATCAATTTTTCCTCATATCATTTTGATGATAAATAATATTTAATTAATCGTACTAATACCAAATTGATAAGATAATAAATAAAATGAGAAAAAGAAAAGAGACAAAAAATGTTTATTGTCGAAAACTTAGGCACCGTAGAAAAATATAAATAGTCCCTTAGACGTTTGCCCGCACGCGTGTGCGGTGGCTCACTGCGTTGAGACGTCATTCCATTCGTGTAAAGTGCGAGTTCCCGGGTTCTCGATCCCCAGACAAGGTAATGTTTGTTAACTAACAAAATGTTAAAATTTCTTTGCTTTCCAAACGGCTACGGCGCTAATATTACATAATCATTAAAATTCTGAGCGGGAATATATATAATATAACTTATATAAATAAATAATATATGCACCCAGCCATTTCCTAATATTTTTTTTTTAAGCCGGGTATCCAACATTAGAAAAACAAAAATTCCTGGCATACTTCATATAAAAAAACTGTGCCAGGAATTTTTTGTTTACCTTTCCTGTCATTGGTATCCAGCAACATGAACGAAATCCACAGTTTGTTATCGATAGTTGGCTCTATCGTTTGCGTGTGTGGATGCTAAAAAATTGACACACAACACAGGAATACATGTTCTACAATTATTTTTGACGTGATGAGCGAAAAGATGGAGGCAAATGCTGGGTGCAAAACAATAAAAATGAATTGAGGATTTCCAAGTTGGAGAGCAAACAATGGAGAATGTTTATAACGTTATGTTATATAAAATAATTTGATATTTTATTATTGTTGCACACAGTAAATTCATCTTGCCAAGATACTTGGCTTTGCAGTTGACAAAGTTCTCAGTATTATTTTGAATATATTAGGGGTAATCCTTTGGGGTATACGACCACGAATGGCATTAATTGGCTATCACTAGAGAGCCGGCTATTTTTTGGGCTTCGTCGTTTTGTGGTTTGGCCCAGGCCCGTAATAAGCCCGGATCGATTTCAAAGATTGGCCTTGGCCTGGGTATAAAAAAACCATACCCGGCCCGTGCCCACATCTACATACTTCCTACTTTGGATATTATCTAGAGCCTGTCGGCTTTCTATGGCTTTTTTCCAAGCGAACAATGTGTGGACAATGTGGCTGAAGAGGCCATATCTGTCTACGGTTTCTGATGCTACATCCTCCTACAAAGACTGCACATATGTGGAATCCAGTCGCTAGACCGAATTTAGCATTTCGTTCATAATTTTAATTTATTTAAATTAAAGCGCCTTACAAAACACAGCAGATTAATCAGTGTGACCTTGCACCGTTGAGGCCTTTTTTACCTTTCTTGGTCTTTTTTACCGTTTCTGGTCACACTTTTTTAGTTTGGTTCCACACACTTTTAATAAATAGCAAATTCCTGACAGGAATTTTCCGCAGTGGTGGATACTAGCCTTTATTAAAAAAATGCCACTTTGATCTTAAACATATTATTTTGATATGATCGAAAATATCAGTTTGATATTTTCGAACAGGTCAATTTCATCTGCATCTT
>JAEIFT010000838.1:0-52674 GCA_018904225.1 Lordiphosa mommai
GTACGATTTTGTAGGGTTAAAGGCGACAAACCACAAGACGGCGAATGTAAAAGCTCGTCTCCATACGCACTCACTCACACCAAATTTATTGTGGTGTCTAAAAGAGAAAAGAGTCTACATCTGAACGTCACAGAGTGCTGCTGGTCGCGAAATTATAATCGTTTTTCATTCTTTTCTAAATTGTTAAGTTAATATTAATTTGCACTTTGTTAATAAACACAAATTGAATTTTCTAATTAGTCACATCCGAGTCGAATTAATTCTCAAATTGAAGGAAAAGACCCCAGAGCAGAATTTTGCTCATCTTTGAAACCGCCAGGAGGCGAGTTTCACAACATTTTTTTGGCCCATGGGGGGGAACGATTTCAATCCCGACTATTACAAATTCATTTATTTCCCTTCAGTGCAAATTAAAGTAAAATTAATTAACAAGCATTCAATATACATATAACTTAAACCAGCCGCATTGCACGAAACCCAACAAGTAACGGCAAATCACCGTTCCTCAAACTCATCTAGAAGCAATAAAGACGAGCACAAAGACGACAACGCAAACACCAAGCAACGGTTCTACATACTTCTTCACTTTTAACGGCAGCTTTGAGTGAAAATTCGCTGCACACGTGAACGAAACAGCAGCCCAATTGAGTGAGAAGGTGAGTGCTTATTGTGTGTTTATTTGTGTTGCGATCAAAGTGAGTGCATTTATTGCTGAAGTTTCACTCAAGAAATTAGAGATGACATCCAAGAACAAAGATCACGAACCAAGTGATGTGGCTTCAGATCTGCTCGACCCTCAGCTCGATGACCTATTTGCTCTTCAGTCAGATTTGGTTATACGCTTAAATCATCTATATCGAAACTTCAGAAAGGACAGCCCAGAACGAAAAACTAAACCTTATTTTCAACTGCGCCTACGTAAATTAGAAGATTTAAAAGTGAATTCAATAAAAATCATCAACAGTTGATAATACTTAAATGTCCAAGATCCCATTCGTATAGATCTAAAGACGTAGCCTTTCAGTTCGACGAGGACTACACAACAGCTTCCTGCGCCATATCAGAGGCATATGAGAGGGCGTTTCCGCAAGTACTGTCAGATGACTCAACTTTATCGGGTCCTCAGACAAATATGACCGTCATAGCAGCACCATCATCAGTGCAGCTTCCCAAACTGCCCATACCAACATATTCTGGCAAATTTGTGGACTGGCCTGCATTCAACGATGCTTTTGTTCAGCTCATTTACGACAACACGGCTCTGTCCGACATCCAAAAGTTTCATTTTCTGTGGCGACAACCATATTCTCCGTCGTTGTCCTGACTTTTTGGCCAAGGATTGTTTTGCAAGGAAAGCTGTCGCCGATCGTGCTAGGGCATGCCTTAATTGTCTTAGCCACTCTCACACTCTTGCACAATGCACCAGCAGCAGGAATTGTTTACAATGCGGTCAAAGGCACCATACGCTTTTACACTTTTCCAACAATACAACCACTGCTAATATGACGCCATCGCATTCTCCCCAGACTTTTAGCTCAAGCCATAGCTCACGTTCCAGTGATCCGCTACAGAGTGCAGCAACCGACTCGTCTGTAGGGACACACACAGCGCAACTCCATAGCTATCGTTCGAATGATCCTCTACAGAGTGCAGCAAACGACTCGTCTGTGGGGACACATACAGCTCAAATCACTTCCGCAGTTGCAACACAACGCTCACCTCGCACTATGCTTCTGGCTACTGCCCTCGTCAGAATTCACAACTATAAAACTGACCAGTCCGTAGTGGTCCGTGCTCTAGTTGACTCAGGCTCTGAAGGCACTCTCATCACAGAGCGCACCGTACAAGCACTTGGTCTTAAGCGCCATCCCATTTCAGCAGAAATCGCTGGAGTTGGCGGAACATCAACAAACAGATGCAAGTATATGACGGAACTCTCATTAAGTTCGTGTACCAACCCACAGTTCCGTACAAGCATCGACGCTCCTTTTATACTGAATACCTCGACATCACATTTACCTAAGCAATCAGTAAATTTGCACAATTGTAATCATCTACAAGGCTTGGAGCTTGCCGATCCCACATTCTTAAAATCAAACAGAATTGATCTTCTTCTTGGTGTGGACGTCATACCGCAACTTATGCTTCCGGAGCTTCGCAGGGGAAGAAAAGATCAACCAATTGCACGCAGCTCGGGTGGATTGTCTTTGGTCATGTCGAAGCAACACGTTCCCACTCTGTGATCATTCACAGTCATCACGCTAACCTCGAGAATATGGTTCAAAAACTCTTTGAAATGGATCAACTAAGCTCAACACGACAGCTAACAGCAGAAGAACAATGGTGTGAGAAACATTTTCAAAGAACACACATTCGACAACCAAACGGCAAGTATATGGTTCGCCTACCATTTATACGATTATTTGACCCCACACAGGTACTAGGCAGGTCTCGCCAAATTGCACTCAACCGCTTTCAAATGCTTGAGCGGAAGTTCCAAAGGCAGCCCGAGCTAAATAAACGCTATACCAAGGTCATCAACGAGTACTTTGACCTAGGCCAAGTTGGTAAAGTAACATCTACTGAAACGCAACACACTTCTATTGGCGAAGTGGATGGAATTTCTTGTACTTCCTGTACCTTACCGCATCACGCTGTATATAAAAAGGAAAGCATATCAACCAAATTGCGAATCGTTTATGATGCATCCTGCAAAACATCAAACGGAAAATCACTAAACGATGTACTGTGCACCGGCCCAGCTTTGCAAAATGATCTGGCAGGTGTTGTTCTAAATTGGCGTTTTCACCAATTCGTGTTTGCAGCAGACATTCAAAGGATGTACAGGTGCATCGACATGCACCCAGAAGACGCTCAATATCAACTTATCTTCTGGCGTGACGAACAAAGTCAGTTAACTGAATACTACTTAAATACCGTCACGTTTGGAACTGCGTCAGCCCCATACACTGCAATCCGTGTCATGCTACAATTAGCGGAAGATGAACGCGATAGGTATCCACTCGCAGAAAACGTTCTCAAAATGAGATTTACGTCGATGACGTACAAAGCGGCCATTCTACCACATCTGGAGCTCTTCAAATTAGAGATCAATTGATTGCAGCGTTGCGCTCAGCAGGGATGGAATTGAGAAAATGGTCTGCAAACAACTCATCGCTTCTACTCAACATACCTAGAGCACATCTATCAAACACCAGCATATTAGAATTTGACAATCAAGATTCTATCAAAACCTTAGGTCTCTATTGGCATCCTAACAAAGATTATTTCGGTTTTAAAATAAAATTCACAATTAATCCTGTATATACTAAACGCTCTATACTTTCCACAGTCGCTCGCCTATATGATCCCTTGGGCTTCATAGTTCCCAGTATCACTACAGCCAAGGCGATCCTGAAGGACGTGTGGAAAACCCAAATTCAACGCAACGATGGCAACCTCTCCCAATTGGAATGGGACGAACCTTTGTCATCTCCTTTAATTGAAAGATGGCATGACTTTGTGAATAACTTGCCCTTTATCGAACATATCAAAGTACCAAGATGGCTGGGTTTCGACATTCTGAATCTTTCGTCACTTCAGCTACACATATTCTGTGACGGATCATCTATTGCATATGCAACATGTGCATATATACGAGCAGAACAATCTGATGGACGAATTCACACACAGCTACTCGCTGCCCGCAGCAGAGTCACACCCACAAAACCAATCACCATTCCACGTGTTGAACTCTCTGGTGCATTACTTGCTGTTAAGTTAGCCAAATGGATCCAAGAACAGCTACGTATACATCAACATCGAATATCCGTATTCTACTGGTCAGATGCTAGTATCGTGCTTTCTAATCGCGTCGGACAGATCCTCGAATGCAGCACACCTACCCAGTGGAGACATGTTCCTACCGCTGACAATCCGGCTGACTATGCAACGCGTGGTCTTACCCCACAGGAGTTGGCCACTCATCCCTTATGGTGGTCAGGTCGCCAATGTCTTCAGGAGCAAGAAACGCATTGGCCTAAAAACAATTTTTCGATTCAGGAAATCGACATCGACAGTATCGAAGAAAAGTCATCCAAATTGTTGCTTCATAATGCCCAGGTATCTGAAATTCAGAAGTCCTTCATCAAGCACTATTCATCATACAACAAGCTTATGTCCATCATGGCCTATGTTCTGCGGTTTTTACACAACATTGGCCCAAACTGTAGTCAACGGCTATCCGGCCCACTTCAGGTGCAAGAGCTACAGAGCGCCTTGATTAAAATCGTTCGCATTGTTCAGCAAGAATCGTTCAATGCTGAAACGATTATTTTAAAGGCTCTTAAATCCTTACCACTTAAACATAAGCTTTGTCAATTATCACCATTTCTAGATGACAAACAAATTATTCGAGTTCGTGGTCGATTACGAAATGCTAATCATCTTTATATTGATCAACGAAACCCAATAATTCTACCCCATATACATCATTTCACAGATCTCGTCGTTCAAAATGCACATCGCATCACCTTGCACGGTGGCACGGAACTGACATTAGCCACTATTCGACATCAGTTTTGGATAGTCAATGGGAAACAAGTCGTCAAGCGCATCCTTCGAAAATGCAATGTTTTCGGCATCGACCTAAACCAAGCTTACAACTAATGGCTGATCTTCCTCTGCACCGAGTAAACCCTCCCAAACGTGCATTTATCGCCACAGGAGTGGACTACACGGGAGCATTTGAAATTCGAGCATCAAGATTCCGTGGACACACGAGCTACAAGGCGTACATCGCAGTTTTTATCTGCCTAGCTACTAAAGCGATTCACCTGGAGGCTGTTACAGGATTGTCCTCTGAACATTTTCTCATGGCTTTGCAGCGCTTCATTGCTCGCCGTGGATATTGTCAGCACATGTATAGCGATTGTGGCACTAACTTCATTGGAGCAGACCAGGCAATCCAAAGTTGGCATAAAACCTTTCAGGAGGAGTTATCACAGAAAGTAGTTCCCGCATTAGCATCACGTCAAATTCAATGGCACTTCAACCCACCGCACAGTCCCAATTCTGGTGGACTATGGGAAGTCAACGTAAAGGCAGTCAAATCCCACCTTTATCGAACATTCTCAGGAAATCGAATGACTTACGAGCATCTTTCCACAGTTTTAACTCAGATCGAAGCCTGCCTAAACTCCAGGCCTTTATGCCCTCTAAATGGAGAACCAGATGACCTTTCGGTGCTAACACCCGCTCATTTCTTAATTGGCGATTCTTTGTTAGCTCCACCAGACATCACTCCAACGGATGTCCCACTTAACACTCAATTTCTTGAAGGACAACGAATGCTACCTCAATTCTGGACACGTTGGAGTAATGATTGGCTTTCGCATCTACAAGCTCGCCCAAAATGGCGCCACGAAATCGACAACCTTCAAGTTAACGATATCGTCATTATCAAGGACGACCGGTTGCCGCCCAATCTATGGAAATTAGGCAAAATAATTGAAGTTCACCCAGGAGCAGACAATCTGGTTAGAGTTGCCTCTATTAAAACGGCATCCGGCGTTTATAAACGCTCTGTTTCAAAAATTTGTCGACTGCCTCTTTCAAAATATGTCGAGCCTGATCCAGAAGAATGAGTCAATCCAAATTAGCACCTTTGATCGCACATGTATATGCCATAATAAGCACTTTCTATTTTCAGCAAAGCACCAGGATAAACGATCGAATGGCTTTAATACTGGTCCCAGTATTGGGGGCGGCATGTACGATTTTGTAGGGTTAAAGGCGACAAACCACAAGACGGCGAATGTAAAAGCTGGTCTCCATACGCACTCACTCACACCAAATTTATTGTGGTGTCTAAAAGAGAAAAGAGTCTACATCTGAACGTCACAGAGTGCAGTTGCGTGCTGGTCGCGAAATTATAATCGTTTTTCATTCTTTTCTACAGTGCAAATGTATGTAACAGCCAGAAGGAAGCATCTCCGACCCTATAAAGTATATATATTCTTGATCAGCATCAACAGCCGATTCGATAAAGAAATGTCCGTCTGTCCGTCCGTCTGTCCGTATGAACGCTGAGATCTCAGAGATGGTAAGAGATAGAGGTTTGAAGTGTATGGAACATATATTTCTTTTACTTGCAGGCAGATCAAGTTTAGTTTTTTTTTTGCCACGCCCCCGCCTCCCCGCAAATCGAAAAAAACCGTATATCTTCTACAATTTTGGACATATATTCTACTCATAATTTCTTATCGAGCCCCCATACATCGTTTCCGATCAGATGAACGATAGTAGAGTTGCCACCCCCGCAATTTGAAAAACACCTCAAATATCCCGCATTTTTGGAGTTAGGTTGTTCGAACCTTTTAGACATATATTCTACTCATCATTTCTTATCGAGCCCCCATACATCGTTTCCGATCAGATGAACGATAGTAGAGTTTCCACCCCCGCAATTGGAAAAACACCTCAAATATCCCGCAATTTTGGAGTTAGGTTGTTCGAACCTTCTTGGCATATATTCTACTCATCATTACTTATCGAGCTCCCATACATCGTTACCGATCAGATGAACGATAGTAGAGTTGCCACCCCGCCAATTTAAAAAACACCGCAAATATCCCCTAATTTTAGAGTTAGGTGTTTCGAACCTTCTAGGCATATATTCTACTCATCATTACTTATCGAACCGCAATACATTGTTTTCCGATCAGATGAACGATGGTAGAGTTGCCACCCCCACAATTTGAAAAAAATCGAATATCTTCCACAATCTTAAACACAGATTGTTTGAACCTTTGAGGCATATAGTTTAATCGTCATTACTTATCGATCCACCATACACCGTTTCCAGATCAGATGAACGATATTCGAGTTATAAGCAAATCAAATAAGTACGCTGGGCAGCACTTGCGCAGTTTGAGTGACCCCACAATTTAAAGATATTAGTTATATACAAACAGGTAAAGAGTATATTACAGTCGGGCTTGACCGACTTTCTTACTTGTTTTGATTAATTTTGTTTATAAAAAATCAACAATAATTAGTTACTTGTGGAGTTTTATTTGAAAAATCATTGATGATGTTTTATTTCGAGTATTATTTTATTTACTCAAGCTTAACGATTATTCTCAAAGCATACAAATTATTAGGGATTGTTTTGCTTGAAAATCAAGAATATTAATCCTAATAAAAATTTGTTTTCGGAAGTTGAAATGTTATACAAAGTTGGCAGGGGTTTTTAAAGGGGCGCGATACAAATGCCTTCAATGGTTAAAAAGATTGGGGACGCTACGATAGAAAACAAAAAAGATTTTCTCACTAGAAGTAGTTTTTTGACCGACCGTTTCTATGGGAGCTATATAAATAGACATCCGATTTTGATGAATTTTTCCTGTATCATGTGAAAGCATATAAAACCATAGCTGTTAAATAATGATTATTAATCATAAATATTACTAATTAGATTATTAATCATTTTTTGAAAGAAAAATAATCAATTTAATTACGATTATTTTAAGTTTTACACGATTGATTATTGATTACGATTATAAATAATCAGGAAAAAATCGGGATTATTTGAAATTACTATCAAATAATCAAAATTATTCAAAAATAATCAAAACGAGAAGGCAAAGCTAACTTCGACTGTGCCGAAGTTTTAATACACTTTTAATAAACTTTACTCCAACTGATTTAACCAGTAAAATATATATAGGATATAGATATCAGATATTAAAAAATTTTAAATCATTGATAATAAAAATAGGATACCATAAAAAAACTTTTCTTAGTAAAACACATTTTCCGACCGATCGGTCCTATGGCAGCTATATGCTATAGTCATCCGATATTTATAAATTTTTTAAAAAATTTGTAAAAGCTTATAAAACTAATATCTACCAAGATTGGTGACGATACGATGGAAAACAAAAAAGTTTTTCTCACTAGAACTCGTTTTTTGACCGACCGTTTCAATGGCAGCTATATGCTATAGTGCACCGATTTTGATACATTTTTTCAGAATTATGTGAAATCATATAAAACTATCATATACCAAGATTAGTGACGCTACGATGGAAAACAAAAAAATGTTTCTCACTAAAACTTATTTTCCGACCGATCGTTCCTATGGCAGCTATATGATATAGTCATCCGATTGTGATAAATTTTTTCGAAATTGTGTGGAAGCATATAAAACTAATATATACTACGATTGGTGACGCTACGATGAAAAACAAAAAGTTTTTCCCACTAGAACTAGTTTTTTGACCGACCCTTTATATGGCAGCTATATGATATAGTCATCCGATTTTGATAAATTTTTTCACAATTATGTGGAAGCATATAAAACTAACATACACCAAGATTTGTGCCGCTACGATGGAAAACAACAAAGTTTTTCTAACTAGAACTAGTTCTTAGACCGATCGTTCCTATGGCAGCTATATGATATAGTCATCCGATCCGGCCGGTTCCGACATATTAGTTGCGTGCAGTAAAAAGAAGACTCTGTGCAAAATTTCAGCTCGATAGCTTTAAAACTGAGAGACTAGTTCGCGTAGAAACAGACAGACGGACAGACGGACGGACGGACGGACAGACGGAATTGAACTCAGCTCGTCGTCCTGATCAAGAATATATATAGTTTATGTGGTCGGAAATGAATATTTCTATGCGTTACAAACTTCTGGGCAAAATTAATATACACTTTTCAAGTGTATAAAAATATCACAGGGCAACAGCCATTTCGGTCTGGCCTTCTCGATGCAAAATTCTGATCCTGTTCTGTGCCCTGATTCCAAAACTGGTCTCGGTTTTTTTCCATCAGCTCTTGTTTGCGAGAAATCGCGGAAAAACCATTTTGCTGTTTTTTTAGCTTATGGAAAATTATGGGGGTCACACCAAGGACAAATTTGTAGGTTTATAAGTTTTATGCGGAATTACATACATCAATGCAGCCATAAAAAATCAAGCGAGCCGCATCAGCAAACCCGAAAGTGACTAAATTGGATCTTGAAGATAATTTTTTTCAATTTATAGCAAATTTTTCAAAATAAACCGTCATCTACAACCTAGTGCATAAATCGTAAAATTAAAACAACTATTTTAGCATATAGCCTAACATATCCGCTATTTTACGAATTTTGTTGCACTTTTATCAGCTTGTTGGACTAAGCTACAGCCGTTTTTTCACGAAAGAAAAGAAGTAAATTGGGTAAAATTAAGTAATTGAAGAAGAAATAGAAAAATAACATTCCAGCAGTACTAGATTAAAAAAATTTTCCCAAAGTTTAAATTTTTTGTTTTTTTTTGATTCAAAAATCGTTTTTCTGGTCCACCTAACAGTATGTCACAATTGTTTAAAATAAATATTTTATTTTTTTTTTTTATTTTTTTTTTAAATTTTTTTTAATTTTTTTTTTTTTTTTATTTTTTTATAAATTTTTTTTTTTTTTTTGGCATATTAATGTAAGAACTATGCTAAATCGAGTAGCCTTTTAATATTTCCTATACACATTTTGTGAATTAATCAAGTAGTCCTGCCATAAAATTTATTCACTTTTTCATGAAAAAACGGCTGTAGCTTAGTCCAACAAGCTGATAAAAGTGCAACAAAATTCGTAAAAATAGCGGATATGTTAGGCTATATGCTAAAATAGTTGTTTTAATTTTACGATTTAAGCACTAGGTTGTCGATGACGGTTTATTTTGAAAAATTTGCTATAAATTGAGAAAAAATTATCTTCAAGGTCCAATTTAGTCACATTCGGGTTTGCTGATTCGGCTCGCTTGATTTTTTATGGCTGCATTGATGTATGTAGTACACTTTTGGAATCAGGGCGCAGAACAGTAACAGAATTTTGCATCGAGAAGGCCAGACCTCACAAAAGTGGTCATTTTGTTGCCCTGTGTAATTTGACTACTTTCAAAGATTATTTTTGATTATTTATAAAAAAATAGAAATGAAAATGACATTTACACAAAAAAAAAATAAACAAAAAAATTGGGATTCGAACCATCGACTCCAGCATGCAAATGTCAGGGTCTGACATGCCGCTCTACCAGGTGGGCTATAAATTCAGTAATTGAGTAGCAGCTTAAATTCATATTTGAACAAATTCTCTAAATACAATGAAAATATTTTGACAGATTTAAAAAATTGACAAACAGAACAATGTAGTAATGTCATGATTTTTGAAATTATTCCTCGTGGCGCCCCCTACATATGATAATTAAATTTATCTGTTTAATAATTTATTTACTTTATAACAAAAAGAATCCTTCAAAAGGGCGGCCTCTGTGATTTTCCATTTTTGCATTAAAAAGAACGCTAGAAACACGCTATTATTTTACAAAATGGCAGACAGTCTCTCAATCGAAAGAGTCATACTTAGTCAAGAATACAAAAATTAAATAAATGGTTTAAAACAGCACAAATAAAAAAAATAGAAAAAAAACTTTGGATTCGATTCCGCGACCTCGGTATTGCTGGGCAACGGTCTTAACCCGAGCCATCATCGCCCGACTACTTTTAGTGCTGCATGCATTTATGTCAGATTTAGCTGCGCCCCACGCGTGAGGGCTGGTAGCAGAACGCGCTAAGATGCTGTCGTTCGCATTCAAATCAAACTACCCAAAGTTGTGAGTTCAAGTACCAGACAAGTAAAAAAAAAAAAAATTCCAGTCAATCTTTTCTCATTCAGTTTTTCAGTGACTACTGGAGTAGCTCCTTTGCTCCGGTCACATCGCTAACGGGATGGTGGTTTGCCTTAAAGCGGACTCACACGATGTGGCAATTTGCCACAGTTAAAGCAGTTTCATGTGACCATATCTCGTGTGAGTACGACATGGCATTCTGCCACTGTGATGTTTACCACATTTTTATACCCTTGTTTTATAATTTTACGAGTTATGTACTAGGGTAATTCTACTCATCATTACTTATCAAGCCCCCATACATCGTTTTTCAACCAGATGAACGAAAGTCGAAAGAGTTGCCACCCCCAGATTTTGAAAAAACCTCACACTTTAAAGTTATTAGTTTCGTACAAACAGGTACAGAGTATATTACAGTCGGGCTTGACCGACTTTCTTACTTGTTTAAATTGCGGGGGCGTGAACTTTTCTATCGTTCATCTGATCAGGAAACCATGTATGGCGGATCGATAGGTAGTGATGATTAAAATATATGTCTAGAGGGTTCGAATTATCTATTTTTAAAATTGTGGGAGATATGAGGTATTTCCCAAATTGCGGGGGTGGCAACTCTACTATCGTTCATCTGATCGAAAAATGATGTACAGCGGATGGATAGGTAATGATAATTAAGATATATGTCTAGAAGGTTTGAACAGTCTATTTTCAAAATTGTAGGAGATATGAGGGGCGGGAGGGGGCGTGGCAAAAATTTGAAACAAACTTGATCTGCCTGCAAAAAATACAAGTCTACACTGAAAATTTGGTAGCTCTAGCTCTTATAGTCTCTGAGATCTAGGTGTTCATACACCCAGAGAAAAAGCAAATCGTAAAAATTAATACAATCATAGTTAATTTTACTATGCTGTTTTTAAATATAAAACGTATTAAAGTCCAATAGAAAGCGCTTTGATTTAACTGAAAACATACTTAAGCACTGAAGTTAATATGAATATAGTAAAATCAAAGTGAAATTATCTTAAAATTAAATATTGCCATATTCAGATTAAAGCAAAATCATATTAATTTTAAATATGCTTAAATATGTAAAGTATTATTTTTAAATATGATTACTATTGCATTTAAGGGGTTCTCATCTTTAAAATATAGTTTTGTGTGTTAATTTTAAAAATTGTAATTTTTATTTTAAAATTTAACGTTTGCTATACCGTCATGTTTTGCCATGTCTTGCATCGGACGCTTAGAAGAAATTTAATGACGTCACGGGTATTCCTGTCTCACTTCCTCCTTTTTATCGTGCGTCTTGTCTATTCGGTTCGACGTAGTTTAAAGGCACACTGAGACACACACACATGCGCACGTGTATTTTCTGTACTCATGAGCTGCAGCTGCATTGCTGCGGTCTTCGTCGCGACGGCTTCGAGGACGCTCGTGCGACCGCGCCGCGACGCTAACTAAAGTTTTTTTTCTAGCACATTCGGCAATTGCTATTGCCTTTGAATTTAGTGTCAGTAGTAGTTGTGATTTAGAGTGCGACATAGTGACAGAGTGCGCATATAAAGGAACGGATACACATACTCTGCACAAAATCGAACGGATTAAGGAAAAGGTAAGCAAAAAATTATTAAATTAATTTAGTGTGTGAATGTGCTTCCAGTTAAATACAAGTGCATGTATTTACATATGTAATATATACAAACAGCCGGCATTTGACAATTTTTGCATTCATTTGTACATAACTGTGTACATACACACGTGCAAACATATACATATGTACATATATATGTATAAACATATATATATATATAAACATATAACAACAAATTTATTAAGTACGTTTTGCCTGTACCACCAGGTGCATCCAAGAAATAAATTTCTCCGTTTTCTGCATCAACGCTTTGTAATATTTTGTTGTATATCTTATTTTGCTCATCGGTGAGCAAATGTTCGTTGTTATTAACAATTGTATCATTGTTTTCATAACTTATTTCTCTAAGGTAATCCTTATTTAGCAGCACTTCATCAGATCTACTCGGCTTAGTAAGTCCATACTCTGCTAAACTTTGTCCTCCTATCGACAATACGATATCTTCAATTCGGATGAGACATTGATTAAACACTCTATCCATAATAGAATCAATATTGGTGCCGTTCGTCGACAACTTCATTTCATTTATAATGTCTTCCGAGAGGCTTTCTTTGTACTTATTCCAAAGACTTAAGGCATCGGATATTTGGCAAAATACTAACATTATTGCATTAAGCTCTCGTAATTTACTTGGAAATTGACGTAACACAGCCTCAGCTAAGGTAGAGTCCCAGTGCTTATCATCCTCCAGTACGCCTAAAGCTTTGCAGGCTAATTGAAATGTGTCATAAGTAACACCCTTTACAGTTTTGAGGTCTCTAAATGAGGTTGGACCACGTACTTCATGGAGCAAAAGTCTCAAATGATAACATTCAGTGTTTTTGGGGTGTAAAGTGTACACTCTGCCCAAAGCATTATCCTTTTTTATTCCAGAAAAGTTAGCCACATCTTTACCACGTTTCCTTCTTTGAAACTTCTTATTATTCCATGTGTAATATGATGGAACTTCAACATAAAGAAGTGTTTTGGCAAAGTTGTAAATTTTGCATAGCTCAAAAGAAGGCTAAAAGGGTAGTTGTAGATGGGTTGCTTAGCTTTTCAGCCAATTGATCGGCGTTATTTGGGTTGAAATAAATACGTTGGCCGTTTTCTATGTGCACAGCCAAGTGAGTGATAGCAGGAAACCTTTCATGTATGGGAAATTTAAGGATTCTCCACACGGCTTCTGAACTGCTTATTTACCTACCATTTTCATACATTTGAATCTCATTTCTTTGGTTTTCAACCGTAAACGGTGCTTGATCGCTGCCCTTGTTAACATATTTGCAAATATATTTTATGGACTTTACAGAGCTGCAGTACTCTATATTAATGTGGGCCTCAAATGTTCGTGAGAGTACACAATTGTAAGGTACAACCCAACGGTTATCTATTTTTCTTCGATTTATTTCAACAATAAAACCACCATCATCTGGGGCTCTTCGTCGGTATTGAGGATAACCGTCATTTCCTGTGATAGTTGCACTTAAAAACTGTCGTGGAAATCTTTTAGTACACTTTCCTTCTTTCATACAGGGTGACTTAAGGTTAGATTTTCCACAGGGCCCATGAATCATATTAGCCTTGACGATTTCATATAGCAGAGGATCCTTTTCAGGATCAGGTATTTCTGCACAGATAATTGCGTCTATTTGATCAGGTATAATATGATTCTCTAACCAAAGTAGTATATGAACATGAGGAAGACCACGCTTTTGCCATTCCACAGAATACATAAAGCATTGCACTTTTCCAAACAAAGCACCCTTTGTTAGTAAGGACATTAAGGCTTTGACTTTTAGGTGAAAAACTCTAGCTATAATGTCATGACGGTCGTGAGCCTTTTGTCCTTGAAATATTGCATTTTGTATATCCTTCCATTGGGTATTACAGGTAAATGTAATATAAAGATGAGGACGGCCATAATGTCGAACATACGTCATAGCATCCTGAGTCTTCTCGTGCATATATCGCGCCGACCCAGTAAACGAAGATGGTAAAATTACCATTTGGCCAATTTGGGCAGGAATTGTATCTTGCCTACCAATAGCATCTTGAAGATGTATATAACTATCGGTTCTTAATCGCGCTTGGTTGTTGCGAATGAAATTAAGTCTTTCGGTTTCAATTTTGGCGTACATATCAACCAAAAACTGACTGAAAAGAGCTCGACAATACAGCAAATGATTGTCTTCAGATTGCCGGCACATTATTCTAAAGCTATAAAAGCTAAGTGCTGATACCATTTTTTTCAGAGGCTTTTTTGTTAGAGAGTCGCATTGAGGTATATCTACCGAATATCCATCCTCTCCATAACAAAATAGCAATGGGTACTGCAAAGCATCGTAAGAACGGTGTACTTCACTTATACGATGCAATTGATTGTTATGACTCTCAATAACGATATCTCGCTTCTCGAACTGCTGTCCGACTATAAGCAAGGCTACTTTGCTTACTCGGGGTGCATTAAAACGTCCCCTATGAGTCCCAGCTGGTGCTCTATCAGCGTGAATAATCATTTTATAGTCTTTGCTATCTTTCGGCAGTTTGTCAAGAGTAATTTTAAAATCTCTGACGTATGAATTACTCTCTCGTAACATGGATTGCAGTTGCTTTACTAAATCCAATTTGACGTCTGAAATATTTTTACATCTCACTTGTGCTTCCTTATCATCCTCGCCAACAAAATAGATTTGAAGAAACTGTTCTTCTTTTTGGGTGACAGGCCAAAGACTACCAACTAAGTGATACACTTGGCCCTGCACTTTAAAAGTTGGCATAAAACCATGATTTACAATTTTTTTGCTACCAAATGAAGTCATTTGGAAGCAGTTATTGTATTTTCTTATACGATCTATAAAGTGAGCATGGCTGGGATGGTCACCTAGTATGAGGCCCTTAAGTGGTTCGGGTAAAGCTTTAAATTGAGGAAGTTGCACACTTCCGTCTTTACAGCACATACCTTTAGTCCCATCTTTCCATTTAAGAGCATCACAAAATTTACATCTGCGATCCATCAGACCTAGTTGAATAACGTTGTCTGTGTTATATGCTGTTTCAGAATCGTATAATAACCCAGAGTTTGCTTTAACTTTCCATGGTCGCAAACGTCTCTCTGCTCTTACTGTGGGATTCTGTGCCTCGAACCTTTTTACTGCAGCTCGGTGCACTTCAGGAGTCTGAGTCTGATATTTATCAGAAGCAGCCTGGTGCACTTCAGGATTCTGAGCCTGATATTTTTTAGCTGCAGCTTGGTGCACTTCAGGATTCTGAGTCTGATATTTATCAGATGCAGCTCGGTGCACTTCAGGATTCTGAGCCTGATATTTCTTAGCTGCAGCTAGGTTCACTTCAGGATTCTGAGTCTGATATTTATCAGATGCAACTCGGTGCACTTCAGGATTCTGAGCGTGATATTTCTTAGCTGCAGCTAGGTTCACTTCAGGATTCTGAGCCTGATATTTATCAGATGCAACTCGGTGCACTTCAGGATTCTGAGCCTGATATTTCTTAGCTGCGTCATTACGTAAATCGCAATGTTTATTGCGGAATTTTTCGGATGCAAGCTTTTGCTGTTTTTTTCTGGTTTTGTTATAAAATCGGGCTCTTCTTTTAATAGCTTTTTTCTCACCGCCAGTTTTAGATTCGCTCTAAGGAGCATCATCCTCAATAGGCAAGATTTCAAAAGGGATGTAAACATCAAAATGCCCATTTGAAAGGTCTCCGCTAAAGCGAAGTCTTTTCACTGGGTTTTCAACACTTCCAAAATGTGCTATTTTTAATTCCATTTTGAAATACTTCAAAATAAACTGGATATAGTTCTCCAGCTGCTGATAACTCACATGTGGTGCCATATGTGTGGGGCATCATCATTTCATGTTCATATAGTGCTGGTGTACTATAATTATTTCCTTCAGAATTGAAGGTGAACACAGCGAAATGATCCCATCGGTTAATAACATGTGAAACAATTTCCATGCGTATAGTACTGGCAAATTCTTGTGTACCGTGTAAGCTGTACGAAATTCCTCTAAAGAGGCAAGCTCCGTCACCTATTATAGGCACTACGGAAAAAGGCTGCATTGCGCCATTTATATTAAGGTATTCTGTTACCATAATGACAGTTAGTTGGCTTAGTATAGTAAAGTCAGAAAATTCTGACAATATTTTGAACAATATTCAGATGTATTGCAAAATATAAATATCGTAAGATGTAAATTTTTACATGCAAATGTTACGATATGTATGGTACAGTCTTTATTATACTGTCGTGTACCTTTGACAGTTAAAAAGCCAACAACTATTACTACAAATGCTACTACTTTAACTACTACTATAAGTACTACTTTAAGTACTAAATTTAATTACTAATTTAAGTACTAATTTATGTACTAAAATTTAAATACTAACTTAAGTACTACTTTAAGTAATACTTTAACTACTATTTCAAATATACTTAACTACTAAAACTAAAAAAATACAATGAATATTTTTATCTATGTCAAATATATTGCAAAATATTTATATCGAAAATATAAATTTTTCGATATGTTTGTGCAGTCTAAGAAAGACTGTATTTTGTATTAGCGCCTTAAATATTTTAAATATGCAAATATTTTTGGCAACAAATACTTCAAGTTGCAAAATTGTGTTTAAAACAATATTGCAAAGAATAAAAGATGGTATACTTGCGATTTACAACTACAAAAATAGAAGGCTAACATCGGCTACGCCGATGTTTTAAATACCCTTGCAGTTTTTGAAAGGCGCTACCATTGATAACAAAAAAGTTTTTATCATTAGAATTAGTTTTTGGACGGATCGTTCCTATGGCAGCCATATGCTACAGTCATCCGATTTTGAAAAATTTTTCCAGAATTCTGTGAAAGCATATAAAACTAATATATACCACGATTTGTGCCGCTACGATGGAAAACAAAGAAGTTTTTCTCACTAGAACTTGTTTTTGAACCGATCGTTTATATGGCAGCTATATGCTATAGTCATCCGATTCCGATAATTTTTTTCAGAATTGTGTGCAAGTATATAAAACTAATATATACCACGATTGATGATGCTACGATGGAAAACAAAAAAGTTTTTCTCACTAGAACTAGTTTTTGGATCGACCGTTTATATGGCAGCTATATGCTATAGTCATCCGATTTTGATCAATTTTTTTCAGAATTGTGTGGAAGCATATAAAACTTATATAGACTACGATTGGTGACGCTACGATGGAAAACAAAAAAGTTTTTCTCACTAGAACTAGTTTTTGGATCGACCGTTTATATGGCAGCTATATGCTATAGTCATCCGATTTTGATCAATTTTTCCAGAATTGTGTGGAAGCATATAAAACTTATATATACCACGATTGGTGACGCTACGATGGAAAACAAAAAAGTTTTTCTCATTAGAACTAGTTTTTGGACCGATCGTTCCTATGGCAGCTATATGATATAGTCATCCGATCCGGCCGATTCCGACAAATGTGCAGCGTATTTGTATTTAAAGACTTTTTGCAAAGTTTGGTTAAGATAGCTTCAAAACTGAGGGAGGAGATAGCATAGAAACAGACGGACAGACGGACAGACGGACAGACGGACGGACAGACGGACAAACGGAAATGAACTCAGCTCGTCATGCTGATCAAGAATATATATACTTTATGTGGTCGGAAATGCTTCCTTCACTGCGTTACAAACATCGTGACAATTTTAATATACCCTCTGCAAGGGTATAAAAACACTTCTTGCGTTTCAAAGGCTGCAAAAGTCAAGTCCGATTACCACCAGCTTGGGTCACGTATAATTGGCGACTGATTTGCAAACGCAAGCCAAGACGTCACGAAACGCTTACACACATTCACACACAATCAAAAAATATGCATCGCGCTATTTTGTACGTATGTATGTGTGTGTATGTGGCAAGAATAGAATAAAAATCAAAAACATTGCAAGGTGACAAATTCATTTCATAAAACGTCCATCCCTAGTATAGTAAATGAGCCAGTGGTTACAAAACACTGGCCAAATAGTTTTTGATTCAAGTAGAAAATAAAACAATTAGCAGCCAACTTGTGTCTCCAACCTTGTCACTTTTATGAGAGGAAACAAAAATTTAGCAAGCCTAGATATTTTGAAGTTTGGTAGGGGTTGAGCCCCAAAGGCCCCCCCTACGTACCGGTGTCAGCTGATCATTTAGTTAAACAGGCTGAATAAGAGAGAGAAACGCACAGTCCACACACACACACATGCAGGCAACATGCGTCGAATTAAATGCATTAATGCTCATTCGAATGTGTGCGTATGTGCAAAGACGGACAAAAACGTACAAAAAATTATCAACAAAAATTTAAATATACTCTAACACAAACGGGCATTAACATTCGCGCCATTTCGTGTGTTTGTAAACAAATTTAAATATTGCTAAAAATCATTCAGTCCATTTTGAATATGTGATATAGTTTATTTATTAGGTAAAAATAAAATTAAAAGTAATTTGTAAGGGCATTTTTGTGCAGAGATAGCTAACAGAAGCACACACGAACACGCGTGCGTACGCCGCCTTGCCCATCTCTAGCTTAAGGCACACACACTCACACGATCACACAAACCCACGATGCAATAACACGGTGAGGCGAAAATTTTTAGTTAAGAACTCATGGACAAAACCATTTGCAACAATCATTGGCTACATACTGAAGAGTTATTAGCTGAAAAGAGAGTTCTCTCCTAACTTGCCTCACCCTGTTCATCCACTATGCAGCAAACCATACATACTTACGCATGCATAGACGCACTACAGTGAAACCATACCTGTAACACCCAAATAAGGAAAAATGTATTTAAATAATTTGTTTTATGTTTTGTTTTTATTTATTATTTTGCATTTAAAAAATAAACCATAATTATGTTGTTAAAGTTGTTGTGGTAACTGCTGGGATGGTGTTGTTGTGGCTGGTGAGATATTGTTTTGGCTGCTGTTGTTGGGGTTATTGTAGAGAATGTTAGAGTTGCTGCTCTGGACATTAGGATGTATCATTTGTTGCTGTAGTTGTTGTAATTGTTGTAGTTGTTGTATTTGTTGATGCAATGGCACCACGCTTGTTGCCTGGAAAGTCATCGGATTTTGCGGCATTTGGGACTGCTGTTGAGGCAACAACATTTGCATCTGTCCCTGTAGTACATCTACTTGTCCTTTAAGCACTTGGAGCTGCTGCTTCAACTGTTGTATTTGTTTTGTTTGTAGGGACTGCTGTTGTTGTTGTAGAGATTTTGTATTTTTTTAAAATTAAATCGTGGGGGATCTTGTTGTTGTAGTTGTTGTTGTTGCAACTGGAGCTGCTGCGTTTGGAGTTGTAGCTGCTAATTTTGCTGCTGGAACAGTGCCTGCAACCCCCACTGATCCCCACCAAAGGACTGACCATATGTAAGAGGACCGGAGTTAGGGGGCTGCATCCCAGCGGCGGCGTTAGAAGGCTGCGCCGAACTTCCAACCGAAGCGAAGTTTATTTTACGACTGATCGATCGCGAAGAGATTAAGCTCGTTCTCTCTCTTGGTGCCCCGTGCCCATCTCTAGCTTAAGGCACACACACTCACACGCTCACACAAACCCACGATGCAATAACACGGTGAGGTGAAAATTTTTAGTTAAGAACTCCTTATATATCTAAAAAGATTAGATTAGATGATCATACCAGGAAAGTCGAAACCAACCCTTTGATTTAATTTTGTTTTTGAGAGAGAATTTTTGTATAAACAAATGTATATTTTTAAAATCAGCTTTCAATTATGAAAACTCCATATTTCCTACAATTTTCAAGATCGTTTTTTTGAACCTCTAGACATATATTTAAATCTTTATTACTGATCGATACGCTATACTCTGTTTTACGATTAGATGAACTTTAACTGAGTTATAATCAAATCAAATAATAACGATGAGCATTTTGCGATTAAATAATATATTTTGAAATAAACCATTCACTGAGTAACGGGTAAATCGAAGTTAGGCAAAGCACACTTTAACTTACGCTCTCTTTATTTATTATTTTCAACCAATACAGAATAATATATCGAAAAATAATGAAATTGCGTTCTATTTTACTATTTTATATCAAATTAAAGCTACAGCTCAAGTGTTGTAATTAATCGGCAGAAATATGCTGTTTTAAACACACATTATCAGAAAGCTAAAGAAAATATATGTCTGTTTGTATAACATTTTAAATAAATTGGCTATAAGAATAATTACGAACCGAGTTTAAGGTCGATCGAAAGAAAAATAGTTTTCTTCATTTTAATTTTTCCGGTCATTTTCCTTGTCATATGATCAAAACATAAATAAAATCTGATGACTCATTATTTTGCGTACCATCCTTACAAACCGAGTTTGAAGTCAATAGGAAGCAAAATTGTTTTTCTATAGAGAATATTCCAGGCATCTTCCTTGTGGATAGATTTTCCGACATCGGAAAATTTCAAGTCTTATTATTTGGCATACTATCCATACAAACCGAGTTTGAAGTCAATCGGATGAAAAATAGTGTTTTCCATATAGAATTTTCCGGGAATTTCCCGATGAAAATAAATTTCGGATGAAAAATAGATTTTTCCATATAGAATTTTCCAGGAATTTCCCGACTTTTCGGGCAGATTTTCCATTATTTGAAAATCTCATGACCAATTATTTAGCATAGTATCTTTACAAACCGAGTTTGAAGCCAATTGGATGAAAAATAGATATTTCCATATAGAATTTTCCGGGAATTTCCCGACTTTTCGTGCGAATTTTCCAAAATCAGAAAATCTTATGTCTAATTATTTTGCATACTGTCCTTGGAAACCGAGTTTGAAGTCAATCGGATCAAAAATAGTTTTTCATATAGAATTTTCCGGGTATTTTCTTTGTGGGCGGATTTTCCAACATTTGAAAATCTCATGTCCAATTACTTAGCATAGTATCCTTACAAACAGAGTTTGAAGCCAAACGGATGAAAAATAGTTTTTTCCATATGGAATTTTCCGGGAATTTCCGGACTTTTCGGGCAGATTTTCCATCATCGGAAAATCTCAAGTCTAATTATTCTGCTTACCATCCTCACAAACCGAGTTTGAAGTCAATCGGATGAAAAATTGTTTTTTCCATGAAGAATTTTCCGGCCATTTTCCTTATGAGCGGATTTTCCGAAATCTGGGAAACAGGTGTCCAATTATTTCGCTAACTTTACTTACAAACCAAATTTCAAGTTAAACGGACGAAAATCAAAATTTTCCCCATAGTAGCTTTTCCGGGAGTTTTCCAACCCTTATGGGTGGAATTTTCCAAAACCCCGCCTTAGTGCTCACTTTCAACTCATAAGGAAACTTCTGTGAAAATTTCAGCTTTCTATCTCTTACCGTTCAGGCTCTACGTTGATTGCCAATCAGTGAATCAGTGAATCAGTCAGTCAGTCAGTCAGGACAAACTCTTTTATATAGTAGAGACTAGCATATAACCCGGCGCGCTTCGCTTCGCCACCATCAGTTTAGCCGCCAAAATGATGAAAAAAACGTTTGGCAATGACTCCACCCCCGCCCCCATTTTCCGACCATCAGAAATCAGAAAATTATTTTCCACCTAGTTGGCCCATTAAGCGTACAAACGCTGAAACCAACCCCGGCACCCATTATCCGACCTTGAGGGTGGGTATGTGCAAAGCTAAAAACTTTATCCTATTTAATTGGCCAAGATCGGCTCACAAATAGCCATTGTCACTGAACCGAAATACGCCCACCATTATTCTTGCCTGTGGGCGGAAATTCTACCACCGAGAAATCAAATGTCTTATTATTTTCTATAATGTGTTCACAAACCGATTTTGAAGCCAATCGGATTAAAAATAGGTTTTACCATATAGAATTTTCCGGGAATTTTCCGACTTTTCGTTTTGATTTTCCACCATTGGAAAATTAAATGTCTAATTATTTCGCATACTATCCTTACAAACCGAGTTTGAAGTCAATCGGAGTGTTTTCCATTTAAAAATTTTCGGACATTTTCCTTGTAGGTGGATTTTCCACAATCGCAAAATCTCATGTCAACTTATTTTGAATACTATCGCTGCAAACCGAGTTTGAAGTCAATCGGATCAAAAATAGTTTTTCATATAGAATTTTCCGGGTATTTTCTTTGTGAGCGGATTTTCCAACATTTGAAAATCTCATGTCCACTTATTTTGCATACTATCCTAACAAACCGAGTTTAAAGTCAATCGGATGAAAAATAGTGTTTTCCATATAGAATTTTCCAGGCATTTCCCCACTCTTGAGGCGAATTTTCCAACATTGGAAAACCTCATGTCAACTTATTTTGTATACTATCGCTGCAAACCGAGTTTGAAGTCAATCGGATCAAAAATAGTTTTTCATATAGAATTTTCCGGGTATTTTCTTTGTTGGCGGATTTTCCAACATTTGAAAATCTCATGTCCAATTACTTAGCATACTATCCTTACAAACCGAGTTTGAAGCCAATCGGATGAAAAATAGTTTTTTCCCTTTGGAATTTTCCGGGAATTTCCCGACTTTTCGGGCGGATTTTCCAACATCGGAAAATCTCAAGTCTAATTATTCTGATTAACATCCTCACAAACCGAGTTTGAAGTCAGTCGGATGAAAAATAGTATCTTTTATGAAGAATTTTCCGGCCATTTTCCTTGTGAGCGTATTTTCCTAAATCTGGGAAACAGGTGTCCAATTATTTCGCTTACTTTACTTACAAACCAAATTTCAAGTCAATCGGATGAAAAACAAAATTTTCCCCATAGTAGCTTTTCCGGGAGTTTTCCACCCCTTAGGGGTGGAATTTTCCAAAACCCCGCCTTAGTGCTCACTATCAACTCATAAGGAAACTTCTGTGAAAATTTCAGCTTTCTATCTCTTACCGTTCAGGCTCTACGTTGATTGCCAATCAGTCAGTCAGTCAGTCAGTCAGTCAGTCAGTCAGTCAGTCAGGACAAACTCTTTTATATATATAGAGACTAGCATATAACCCGGCGCGCTTCGCTTCGCCACCATCAGTAAAGCCGCCAAAATGATGAAAATAACGTTTGGCAATGATCCCACCCCGCCACCCATTTTCCGAACTTCAGAACTGAGAAAATTATTTTCCACCTATTTGGTCCATTGAGCGTAAAAACCCTGCAACCACTCCCGCAACCCATTATCCGACCTTGAGTGTGGATATGCGCAAAGCTAAAAACCTTATCCTATTTAATTGGCCCATAGAGCTTTCAAACCAAATTTAATACATATCGGCTAAAAACCCACCCCCGCACCCATATTCCGACCTTTGCAGTGAACTTCCCGAAATAAAAAAACACGTGTTTCCATTTATACTGACCCTAGAGCTTACAAAACGAATTTCATTCAGATCGGCTCACAAATAGCCATTGTCACTGAACCGAAATACGCCCACCATTATTCCTGCCTGTGGGCGGAAATTCCTCCAGCGAGAAATGAAATGTCTAATAATTTTCTATAATGTGTTCACAAACCGATTTTGGAGCCAATCGGTCTAAAAATAGGTTTTACCATATGAAATTTTCCGGGAATTTCCCGACTTTTCGGGTGGATTTTCCAACATTGGAAAATCTCATGTCTAATTATTTTGCATACTATCCTTACAAACCAAGTTTAAAGTCAATCGGATGAAAAATAGTGTTTTCCATACAGAATTTTCCGGTCATTTTCCTTGTGGGTGGATTTTCCACAATCGAAAAATCACATGTCATGATTGCAAACCGAGTTTGAAGTCAATCCGATGAAAAATAGATTTTTCCACATAGAATTTTCCGTGCATTTTCCTTGTGGGTGGAGTTTCCACAATCGAAAAATTTCATGTCAACTTATTTTGTATACTATCGCTGCAAACCGAGTTTGAAGTCAAT
Source organism: Lordiphosa mommai (assembly GCA_018904225.1). Lineage (NCBI taxonomy): Eukaryota > Metazoa > Arthropoda > Insecta > Diptera > Drosophilidae > Lordiphosa > Lordiphosa mommai. The sequence goes on from JAEIFT010000838.1 coordinate 24,235, forward strand.
CGGATGAAAAATAGTTTTTTCCATGAAGAATTTTCCGGCTATTTTCCTGGTGGGTAGATTTTCCACAATCGAAAAATCACATGTCTAATTATTTAGCATACTATCCTTACAAACCGAATTTGAAGCCAATCGGATGAAAAACAGTTTTTTCCATATGGAATTTTCCGGGAATTTCCCGACTTTTCGGGCGCTTTTTCCAACATCGGAAAATCTTATGTCTAATTATTTTGCATACTATCCTTACAAACCGAGTTTGAAGTCAATCGGATCAAAAATAGTTTTTCATATAGAATTTTCCGGTATTTTCTTTGTGGGCGGATTTTCCAACATTTGAAAATCTCATGTCCAATTACTTAGCATACTACCATTACAAACCGAGTTTGAAGCCAAACGGATGAAAAATAGTTTATTCCATATGGAATTTTCCGGGAATTTCCTGACTTTTCGGGCAGATTTTCCATCATCCATCCACAAATCTCAAGTCTAATTATTCTGCTTACCATCCTCACAAACCGAGTTTGAAGTCAATCGGATGAAAAATAGTTTTTTCCATGAAGAATTTTCCGGCCATTTTCCTTGTGGGCGGATTTTCCGAAATCTGGGAAACAGGTGTCCAATTATTTCGCTTACTTTGCTTACAAACCAAATTTCAAGTCAATCGGATGAAAAACAAAAATTTTACACATAGTAGCTTTTCCGGGAGTTTTCCACCCCTTAGGGGTGGAATTTTCCAAAACCCCGCCTTAGTGCTCACTTTCAACTCATAAGGAAACTTCTGTGAAAATTTCAGCTTTCTATGTCTTACCGTTCAGGCTCTACGTTGATTGCCAATCAGTGAATCAGTGAGTCAGTCAGTCAGTCAGGACAAACTCTTTTATATATAGAGAGATCTTTTATATATAGAGAGACTAGCATATAACCCGGCGCGCTTCGCTTCGCCACCATTAGTAAAGCCGCCAAAATGATCAAAAACGTTTGGCAATGATCCCAACCCCCCATTTTCCGAACTTCAGAACTGCGAAAATTATTTTCCACCTATTTGGTCCATTGAGCGTACAAACCCTGCAACCACTCCCGCAACCCATTATCCGACCGTGAGTGTGGGTATACGCAAAGCTAAAAACTTTATCCTATTTAATTGGCCCATAGAGCTTTCAAACCAAATTTAATACATATCGGCTAAAAACCCACCCCCGCACCCATATTCCGACCTTTGCAGTGAACTTCACGAAATAAAAAAAAATCGTCTTTCCATTTATACTGACCCTAGAGCTTATTTGATATTTATTAAATTCTTACTTCCTAGTGCGACAAGGGTAACCTTATATATTAATGCACTAGTCACAAAATTAGACACAATTAAAACAGAATGATCTACTTAACCTAAAATTACATTGATATGATTGGCTTGTGTATTTTTAATACTAAATTAATTGTTTGACTTAAAAAACTGTTTAAGCTTGTCCCTAAATTGCGCTGCGCTACACACTTCTTTTAATTGGACAGGTAATTGGTTCCACAATCGAACAGTGTGTACGAAGTATTGGCGTTCTGAACTTGACAACTTATGGCGTATGTTATTAATGTTTCTAGTTCTAGTCGAGGTGCTGAAACACAGTATGTCGAATAAGTAGCTTGGCTCTTTCGTCAAAATGATTTTTGTGCAGGAGCAGTAAGTTTCTAAAATCAGCCCAGGACTTGAAATTTAGTTCGTATATTTGTGTGGCAAAGTTTGTTATATGGGCCCGTCTCCCAATGTTGAAAACATATCTGGCTATGTTGTTGTACGTGACTGTCAGCTTGCGCTGAGAACCAATATCGCAATTTCCAAATATCTCTATACCATAACAGAGCGTGGGCGTCAGAAGAGTTTTAGCTATTAAGAGTCTGAGGTCAGTTGGTAAATACTGCTGAGTCAGTGAAAGTTGCCTAATTAGCCCATAAGTTTTTCCTGTAGCTGTAATTACATGGTCTCTCCAGGATAGAGTCTTATTAAAAGTGATACCAAGGTTGACAACTCGTTCTACATATTCAATTGGTGTGCCATCTAGTTTTAAATTTGGCAACGGATCAGTGCTTAACGGTTTTTTATGAATAACTATACATTTACATTTAGATGGATTGAGTGAGAGTCCATTACAAAGAGCCCATTTACATACTTTAGACAGTTCACTGTTACACAGATTTATACTTTCGATTGGACAACTAACATACAACTGGACATCATCAGCATACATATGCACATTACTGTTTGACAATGAGACAGGAAGGTCGTTAATATACATTGAGAACAGTATAGGACCAAGAATTGAGCCTTGAGGTACACCGCATTTCAGAGGCAATAGCGATGACGTTTCTTCGCGGGTATACACTGCCTGTCTTCTTCCACTCAGGTACGACGAAATCAGTTTAATAGCAGTGTCGGTAAAATTAAAGAACTTACTTAATTTTGTACATAATATGTCGTGGCGTACTGTGTCGAAAGCCTTACTAAAATCAAGTAATGTGAGAAATGTCACATAGCTGTTATCCATTTGCATTCGAATGTCCTCTGTTACTTTTAAAATTGCTGTGATGCAGCTTCTGTGCTTTCGGAAACCGGATTGCATATTGCTTAACACTTGGTTAAGGCTTAAGAATTGGTTTATTTGGTGCGACATTAAATTTTCAAAGACTTTCGACAGAAATGGTAGAATTGATATCGGCCTGTATTCATTATTTGATTTTGGAACAGGAATTATTTTAGCTGATTTCCAGTTTTCAGGGAAGGTTGAAGTAGTAAATGCGGTGTTGCAGATATAGGTCACATAATTAAGGATTTTAGGCAAAATGAGATTGAAGAACTTAGGATGCATATCATCTAATCCAACAGCATTCGACTTAATTTTAAGAACACATTCAAGGACATCACATGAGTTTACACACATAAAACTAAAACTACTATCACAGTTATTATCTACTATAATATCACGGTAAGGATTAGTCGAGAATTCAGGTACGTTTGATTGCAAAAACTTCTTATTAAGTTCATTTACGTCAGTAGTGATATTGTTAACAGATTTTGTCTTTCCGATTCCCAATTTCTTAAGTTCATTCCATGTCTGTTTGGTAGACATTGCACTTGTAAATTTTGGGAGTAATGATTACGTTTAGCCGCATATATCATATTATTTACCAATCTTCTAATCACTTTAAAACGTGTATAACAATCAGAAGTTTTGTATCTCTTCCACTTCTTATAAGCATTGTCACGATCAGCAATTTTTCTCGCAATATCACGTGAAAACCATGGCTTGTGTCGCTCACTAATTACTTTTGATTTTAAAGGTAAAACTTTGTTATAAATGATATTAATATAATGGCTGAGTTCATCTAACTGTGAGTTGACGTCTGTAAATGAATAAATTGTGTTCCAATCACATAGATTTAGGTTGTCATGAAGTAGTCTGTAGTCAATATGTTTAAAGTCTCTATACCAAATGGTTGTGTCAGTACGAGTAGGATTAAAGTCATATGTTAAAAAGATCAAGTCGTGTTTGGAGAAAGCAGATACTACAACCTGGTCATATAAGAGAACTTTATCTCTATTACCAACGAAAAAAACGTCAAGCAGTGTATCAGTCGTGCCAGAGAAATGAGTAGGAGCGGTTGAGTTGACTAAACATAATCCCAAAGATTCCATTTCAGAAGATAAATGTCGTTCACGTAGCATATTACTATTTAGGTCGCCTGTAATCACAATATCGGTAAAGTCGGTAAAGTTACAAAAAGAATTTTATTCAGATCGGCTCACAAATAGCCATTGTCACTGAACCGAAATACGCCCACCATTATTCCTGCCTGTGGCCGGAAATTCCTCCAGCGAGAAATCAAATGTCTAATTATTTTCTATAATGTGTTCACAAACCGATTTTGGAGCCAATCGGTCTAAAAATAGGTTTTACCATATTAAATTTTCCGGGAATTTCCCGAGTTTTCGGGTGGATTTTCCAACATTGGAAAATCTCATGTCTAATTATTTTGCATACTATCCTTACAAACCAAGTTTAAAGTCAACCGGATGAAAAATAGTGTTTTCCAAACAGAATTTTCCGGTCATTTTCCTTGTGGGTGGATTTTCCACAATCGAAAAATCACATGTCTAATTATTTTGCATACTATGCTTGCAATCCGAGTTTGAAGTCAATCCGATGAAAAATAGATTTTTCCATATAGAATTTTCCGGGCATTTTCCTTGTGGGTGGAGTTTCCACAATCGAAAAATTTCATGTCAACTTATTTTGTATACTATCGCTGCAAACCGAGTTTGAAGTCAATCGGATCAAAAATAGTTTTTCATATAGAATTTTCCGGGTATTTTCTTTGTGGGCGGATTTTCCAACATTTGAAAATCTCATGTCCACTTATTTTGCATACTATCCTTACAAACCGAGTTTGAAGTCAATCGGATGAAAAATAGTGTTTTCCATATTGAATTTTCCAGGCATTTCCCCACTCTTGGGGCGAATTTTCCAACATCAGAAAATCTCATGTCAACTTATTTTGTATACTATCGCTGCAAACCGAATTACAAGTCAATCGGATCAAAAATAGTTTTTCATATAGAATTTTCCGGGTATTTCTTTGTGGGCGGATTTTCCAACATTTGAAAATCTCATGTCCAATTACTTAGCATACTCTCTTTACAAACCGAGTTTGAAGCCAATCGGATGAAAAATAGTTTTTTCCCTTTGGAATTTTCCGGGAATTTCCCGACTTTTCGGGCGGATTTTCCATCATCGGAAAAGCTCAAGTCTAATTATTCTGCTTAACATCCTCACAAACCGAGTTTGAAGTCAGTCGGATGAAAAATAGTTTCTTTCATGAAGAACTTTCCGGCCATTTTCCTTGTGGGTGGATTTTCTGAAATCTGGGAAACAGGTGTCCAATTAATTCGCTTACTTTACTTACAAACCAAATTTTAAGTCAATCGGATGAAAAACAAATTTTTCCCCATAGTAGCTTTTCCACCCCTTAGGGGTGGAATTTTCCAAAATCCCGCCTTAGTGCTCACTTTCAACTCATAAGGAAACTTCTGTGAAAATTTCAGCTTTCTATCTCTTACCGTTCAGGCTCTACGTTGATTGCCAATCAGTCAGTCAGTCAGTCAGTCAGGACAAACTCTTTTATATATATAGAGATATAAACATATACATATGAATATGTTTTTGTTTCTCTTACGCCGCACTGTGAATATGTTTGCTCGATATTTTCATTTGAAGCGGAAGGCTGTTACACGTGCATGCGTACGCATGCTGTAATGCGCAGACGACTTACACACATAAAATATCTCTCTCTTTCTTGCGCTTACTCTCGCGCTTTTCTCAGAGCGTTGCCTGGATAAATACTTATACATATGTACATATTTGTATTTTTGCACACACACACACTCACACGCACAGATAAATTTACCAATAGCCTTTTTAACAACCCTGTTTTTTTGTATTTCAGTAATATTTTGATGAAAATGAATGACAAGGAGTTGTTGAAATGCCTCTTAATATCATTTGACTTAGAGGGCATGTTCGAGGATTTGATTGGTAAGCTTGTGAGATATGTAAACCTAAACCCCTTCACGCATATTAATATTGATAAATTCATACACTGTCCGAAATTTAATTCAGCCGTTTTATTTAATCAGAAAAATATGTTTTGTTTTAAACACTGGTTAGTGGGCCAAAATGAACGATTTGAATTTCCATAATATAATTTGCTCGATGACTGTTAGCATTTTTGAGCTGTTTAATATTTCTGTCGTCTTTACTCATCATTAAACGACTTTTTATTTTAAAAATTTTTTATTTTTATCCTGACTTTAATTAAATTTCGCAAAAAAATCGTAAAGTTTTTATAAAAAATTTTAAACTTGGAAAACATTTGAAGAATTTGTGTCAAAAAAATTGTTAAATCAGTTTTAAACATATTTTTCTGATTAAGTATAACGGCTTTATTTAAATTTCTGACAGTGTACATATACTCGTATATCCAACTTCAAAGTTGAAAGTTTTTTCACATATGTACATTCATTCAAATGTATATACATATGTATTTGGCTCAAATGTTTTGCATTAAAATTTGGATCAAATTCAGCAATAATTATTTTGTGTGTCTTTATATGTAATTCAGATTTTGGATTCACATACAGATGCCTAAAGTATGTATCAGCCGAAGCTATCCGTGATGCAGTTCCAAATGTTGGATTGAGAGCCGAATTCAGGGAAAAACTGTTCGCTTGGCGAAAAAACAAGGTATTTTTTTTTGTATTCTATCAATTATTGTTGGTTATAATGATTATTTTTATTTATTTATTTAAATTCTAGTTTAATATCGACGATGAACCCAAATCAGCTGAAAACTCAGAAAACAATTTACATGGAAAATCATTTTAATAATTTTAAAGTATTATGACAGCAATTGTAAATTGTCAAATAGCCATAGAGATCAGCTTATTTCCATAATTGTTGAAGAAGCTAATTGCAGTAACGTGACTATTAAAACTTCTGACTACGCGTTACTAGTCGATCAAATCGTCTCAATATTTCCAACTGAATGTGAAGCAAAAGTAAGTATTAAAAATTTCTTTGTTGTCCGTTCGTCTGTCTGTATGTCTGTTTCTAATAAAAAAATTTTTTGATCAAATTTTGAAATCAACAATCATATTCTTAAAAATTTTGAGTTTATAAATTTCTGTCGTGTATATCCTAAATATATTCCATCGGTTAAATCAGTTGGAGCAAGCTTTTTCAAGTGTATGAAAACATCGGCACAGTCGAAGATCAAAGTCGTGTTTTTGGAGAATTTTTGTTTCCAAAACACAAAATCCTTCAAAGCTAACCCCAGACAGATTAAAAAAATATTGAACTAATAAGATTTCTGCAATAAGTTAAAGCTTAATTAAAGTTATTATTATTCAATTTCTTTTTCAGGAATTCTATTTTATTCCACGGGGTGCCAGAAAGAATCCAGGTGGAAAACTATATGCAAAATACACAAATGCGAAATCGAAACGTGCTAAACTCGACAAAACTGACAAACACCATAATACATCAGATATTTCATTGACAACTTATCCAGACTTCGACGAAAGAATTTGCGCAGCTTTAAAAACGGAGCTAAAGAGAGACATATCAGACTGGGATGCTGTAATTGACAAGTGGGCCAAAACGTTCCACTTGCGTCGCAAGTACTTGCATCATCTTGAATCATCCGAGTTCTTAAAAGAATGGCCAAAGTATATGGAAAGTAAAGCTACAGATTTGGTTAGTAGTGCAGTTAGTGCACTTAAAATTTTCAGTTAAACTAAACGCCCTTCTGTCCGCCTGTCTATGTGTTTCTACGCAAACTTAATTTAAATATATCGAGCTGAAATTTTATTAGTTCTTAGTGCACGCTGTTAATATATCGGAACCGCCCAGATCGGATGACTAAAGCTATCATAGAACCGATCAGTCGGAAAATGTGTCTTACTAAAAAAAAAAACTAAATTTTATGATACAACGAACAGTAGTAAGCATTTTCGATTTCATAAAGTAAATATATTCTTGATCACAATGATAAACTGATCGCTCTCGACATACCTGTCTGTCCGTCTCTCTGTTTCCAATAACACTAGGAAGAAAGCTTTGTTTTCTAGCTTGAAAAATTTTGTGTTACAACTTATTAATTTATCGCAATTTTCTTACAGATTAAGGTCGATTTTGATCTTCTATATCCAGATTAGAACTAAGATTCAACAGTATTATTATCTTAATATTCGCAACGAAAGCTGCAAAAATTTATTAAAAGAGTTGCAGGGTGCGGAATCAGTTGGTAAGTAAAATTTTATTACAGTGCCCTTCTCTTCTATTATAATTAAATTATAATTTTTCATTAATAGACCATCGGATTATATTTTAGCCATTCTCTTGCCATCGGTCTCCCGGACCTGGTTCAAGTCCAAATCAACTGGGCAAAGGAGAAAAGCAACCTTACTGGACGCGCAGGAAAGTTTCATTCTGAAATTGGCTTCGATTATGGATTACGAACGCAAAATTTCAGAAATCATTGGAAAAAATTTTGACAACAACACGACACTTCAACCATTTGTTATTGTGGAGGGTGCAAGCTCGGAATGTATTAGTTCTTTCTTTGTTTATTTTGACAAAACGTTGTACAAACAAGAGTCGTTTATTGCTTGCATTGATATATGTTTTAAAATTTTTAATACACTGAACCTTGAGTATCCTTCAGCTTCACAGTTACCGTGGCTATTTATTCAAAAGTTCTTTTTTGAAATCGATACATGCCATGATATAAAATCGGCCAATTTAACAGCAATTTTAAATTTTATGAACATTTAAATTTATAAATTTTAAGAAAATGTATCCTTGTTTTAAATGTGGAAAAGTTGAAGAATGTCCACAATTATTAATTAATCATTTAAAATATGTTCATGTTATATCGCAAAATTCGCCTTTGCAATGCAAAGTGAACAATTGTAATCAATTATTTTTGAAATATAACGCATTTAAAGTACATTTAAGCAAATCACATAATAATGAAAACAGAAGCATTGCTTTGGAAACATGTAATGAAGGTCCATCTGTCAGTTTGTCAGAAACTAATTCGCTAGATGTAAGAAGAAACACTTTGCCCGAAGTTAACCCAACTTTCAATGTCCTTGAATATGTCAACAACCTTAAAAAACAAGCTTTGGTATTAACAATTCGTCTACACTCAGAATCGTGTATATGCAGAAAAGAAGTAATTGCTATTCAGGATATGGTATTAAATTTACTTTCATCTATCTCAAATGCGCTGGATCATGTCGTAAACATTTCGACGGAAGAAATAAAATCCGAGATACAATGCATTGTGTCATTTTGCAAGGAACCATTTAGAGAAATAAGATCTGAGCACCTTCTTTTTAAAATTTTGAGAGAAATGAATTTATTTGAGGATCCTCAATCTCTTAACGTGTCAAATTCAGTTGCTCCAAAAGTAAGAAGAGGAAATTTGTCATTTTTCCCAAAAAAGGTTGATATCCATATAATGCCAGTCCAATTTCAAATTAAATCATTCTTCCAACTTCCTAATGTTTTGAGTCTGACGATTGAAAATCAGAAAGCCCTTCAAAGTAACGACTCGATTGTAAATTTTGCCAATTCTGAAACATTTAAAGCAAAATTCCAAAATTACCAACCGACCGACATTGTCATACCATTCTTCTTGTACTTTAACGATTTTCAGATTAATAATTCTTTAGGAACGCACGTTTCTTCTATTTGTGGTTGTTACTACACATTTCCAACCTTGCCGCAATACTTACTATCGAAATTACATTTTATATTTCGGTTCGCGTTTATTTCTTCGCACGTTTTACAGAATTGTGATCACGAAACTGCATTTTATCATATATATCGTGTACTTGAACAGTTAGAAAACGGAATTGAAATTGAAACACCTCAAGGAAACCAAATGGTTTATTTCGTCTTGGGCCTAATATTAGGATACAATTTAGGTTTGAATTCATTGTTAGGTTTTGTAAGGTCATTTAAATCTAAACGATTCTGTAGGGCTTGCAAAAGAAATAATATTGAAATGAGAAGCGATAGTACCGAAGAGATCAACCATTTGAGAGATAAACAATCATATTCTGAAGATTTGCAAGAACAAAATTATTCAGAAACAGGCATAAGACGGGATTGTATTTTTAACCAGCTTAAAAATTTTCATGTAACAGAAAACTTTTATTTCGATTTAATGCATGATGTTTTGGAAGGAGTTTGCATATACGATGTTTGTAAAATTTTGGAGGCTTTAATTGATCATAAAGTTATTACTTTAGAAACAATTAACAGCAGAAAACAACTTTTTTCTTTTGGCGAGATTGAAGTAGGAAACAGATCAGTTGCAATCGAAATGAGTAGGCTTAAAAGCTGTAATTTAAAAATGACTGCTAGCGAAACATTGTGTTTTGTAAACTTTTTACCGTTAATGATTGGCGATTTAGTGCCTGAAAACAATCAGTACTGGATTTTATTAACAAAGCTGATTGAAATAATTCATATTTTGTTTAAAAGTAACTTTACTTACTCTGACTTAAATGCGTTGAAATTAAAAATAAAATCACATCATACTTTGTACGTTGATCTGTTTGGACCAACATTAAAACCAAAACACCATTTTATGGTGCACTATCCAACTGCGATATTGAAGTGTGGGCCTATTAAATATGCCTGGGTTATGAGGTTTGAAGACAAGCACAAAGAATCGAAGTCGTATTTAAACTCAATTACCTCGAGGGTCAACGCATCTCGTTCCCTGACAATAAAAACGTGTCTTCAATTCACGTATTTTTTAATGCTTTATGAAAACGGTATTCCACCCACATTCAAAAAGTCAGTATTCAAACGCGTTTTTAAAAACGATATTAAATGTCTAAAAGACCCAATACACACATTTGACTCAGAGTATTTATATAAATGCGAAGAATTCGAATACAAAGGTTCAGTGTATAAAAAAGATTATTACTTAGCGATCAAAATTAACAACAGTGCTAAGTTTTATAAAACAATATTATTTTTTTACAAGGATGAACATATATTTGTAGCTTGTAATGAAATTGAAGTGAAACGGTTCTCTTTTCATTTACAAGCGTTTGAAATTGGTAAAAAATATTTAAATACTATTATAAAAGAAATTACTGATTTCACAACATATCCTATGCATTTATATATAATAAGTAATGGAAAAAGTTACATAATGTACAAACCAATTTAATTTAATATATTTTAAATAAAAACTTTTAAAAAATTAAAATGTGCCTATATTTATTCTGACGGGGGTACTTTTAAATTAAAGTTGGAAAATGTTTATTTCAATATGAAATGGTGTTTATATTGAATATGTAAATGTTTAAATTTACTATAAGGACACCTAAATTTGAAATGAAATGTTTTAAAAATAAATATGAAAAATTTTTGTTTTCATTATGAAACATATTTTAGTTAAATATTATTCCACTTCAATACTACTATAAAAAAAGTAAAGCCAAATACAACAAAAAATTGAAAGTACTATAAGTATATTAAAGTTAAATATTATATTTATTTAAATTTAATATGAATATATTTAATAATTACTATGAAATATTTAAAATTACATATTTTTTTGTTAAATTTAATAATTTGGTCTTTTTATACACTTGAAAAGTGTATATTAATTTTGCCCAGAAGTTTGTAACGCATAGAAATATTCATTTCCGACACCATAAACTATATATATTCTTGATCAGGACGACGAGCTGAGTTCATTTCCGCTTGTCCGTCCGTCCGTCTGTCCGTCTGTCTGTCTGTCTGTCCGACTGTCTGTCTGTCTGTTTCTACGCGAACTAGTCCCTCAGTTTTGAAGCTATCGAGCTGAAATTTTGCACAGAATCTTCTTTTTACTGCACGCAACAAATATGTCGGAACCGGCCGGATCGGATGACTATATCATATAGCTGTCATAGGAACGATCGGTCGAAAAATAAGTCTTTGTGAGAAAAACTTTTTTGATTTCCATCGTAGCGTCACCAATCGTAGTATATATTAGTTTTTATGTTTCCCCACAATTCGGAAAAAATTGATCAAAATCGGATGACTATAGCATATAGCTGCCATAGAAACGGACGGTCAAAAAACTACTTCTAGTGAGAAAAACTTTTTTGTTTTCCATCGTAGCGTCTCCAATCTTAATATATATTAGTTTTATATGCTTTGACACAATTCGGAAAAAATTTATCAAAATCGTATGACTATAGCATATAGCAGCCATATAAACGGTCGGTCAAAATAATACTTCTAGTGAGAAAAACTTTTTTTTTTCTATCGTAGCGTCTCCAATCTTGGTATATATTAGTTTTATATTCTTTCACATAATTTCGAAAAAATTGATCAAAATCGGAGGACTATAGCATATAGCAGCAGTAAATATTTGATATCTATATCCTATATATATTTTACCGGTTAAATCAGTTGGAGTAATCTATTTCAAGTGTATTAGAACTTCGGCACAGTCGAAGTTAGCTTTGCCTTCTCGTTATATTTAATATGAAAACTATTAAATTTTACTATTTTCATATTAAATTCGATTTAAAGTGTAAGCACTTCAGATTGACGATTTTCATATTTAACGCAAAATCAATGGCAAAAATATTTAAGTCAACGTGAAAATATTAAAATTTCACAGCACTTTTCACTGTTTATTTTTAGTTTAACTGAAAATTTTAAGTGCAAAGGAATAATTAAGATACTAACCAAATCTGTAGCTTTACTTTCCATATACTTTGGCTATTCTTTTAAGAACTCGGATGATCCAAGATGATGCAAGTCCTTGCGACGCAAGTGGAACGTTTTGGCCCACTTGTCAATTACAGCATCCCAGTCTGATATGTCTCTCTTTAGCTCCGTTTTTAAAGCTGCGCAAATTCTTTCGTCGAAGTCTGGATATGTTGTCAATGAAATATCTGAGGTTTTATGGTGTTTGTCCGTTTTGTCGAGTTTAGCACGTTTTAGTTTAGTTTTCCACCTGGATTCTTTCTGGTACCCCGTGGAATAAAATAGAATTCCTGAAAAAGAAATTGAATAATTTTACGTTGTTTTCATACACTTGCAAAAGCTTGCTCCAACTGATTTAACCGATGGAATATATTTAGGATAAACATGACAAAAATTTATAAACTCAAAATTATTAAGAATATGATTGTTGACTTCAAAATTTGATCAAAAAATTTTTTTATTAGAAACAGACATACAGACAGACGAACGGACAAAAAGAAATGTTTAATACTTACTTTTGCTTCACATTCAGTTGGAAATATTGAGACGATTTGATCGACTAGTAACGCGTAGTCAGAAGTTTTAATAGTCACGTTACTGCAATTAGCTTCTTCAACAATTATGGAAATAAGCTGAAGTTGGATATACGAGTATATGTACACTGTCCGAAATTTAAATAAAGCCGTTATACTTAATCAGAAAAATATGTTTAAAACTGATTTAACAATTTTTTTGACACAAATTCTTCAAATGTTTTCCAAGTTTAAAATTTTTTATAAAAACTTTACGATTTTTTTGCGAAATTTAATTAAAGTCAGGATAAAAATAAAAAAATTTTTAAAATAAAAAGTCTTTTAATGATGAGTAAAGACGCCAGAACTATAAAAGAGCTCAAAAATGCTAACAGTCATCGAGCAAATTATATTATGGAAATTTGAATCGTTCATTTTGGCCCACTAACCAGTGTTTAAAACAAAACATATTTTTCTGATTAAATATAACGGCTTAATTAAATTTCGGACAGTGTATGTATTTATCAATATTGATTTCCGTGAAGGGGTTTAGGTTTACAATCATCTCACAAGCTTACCAATCAAATCCTCGAACATGACCTCTAAGTCAAATGATATTAAGAGGCATTTCAACAACTCATTGTCATCCATTTTCATCAAAATATTACTAAAAAACAAAAAAACAGATTTGTTAAAAAGCCTATTGGTAAATTTATCTGTGCGTGTTAGTGTGTGTGTGCAAAAATACAAATATGTACATATGTATAAGTATTTATCCAGGCGACGCTCTGAGAAAAGCGCGAGAGTAAGCGCAAGAAAGAGAGAGATATATTTTATGTGTGTAAGTCGTCTGAGCATTCCAGCATGCGTACGCATGCACGTGTAACAGCCTTCCGCTTCAAATGAAAATTGCGAGCAAACATATGCACAGTGCGGCATACGAGAAACAAAAACATATACATATGTATATGTTTATATATTAATATTTTATACATATATATATATATATATAACAGTTATATTACTCAGTAAATTACAGTTGTAGAAAAAAGTTTTATTTAAAAAGTCAATAAGTAACAGTTACTAAAGATTTTTTTGAATATTACTCCGATAGGACAATAATTTAAGATTTTTATTATATTACTTAAATAATAAGAGTTATCGAAAGACTTTTATAATTTAACTCCGTAAATAGAACTCAGTTAGATACTTATATTTTTAAATCACAAACTAAAAGTCTTCTTAATTTATCGCAGGTACACACAATGGATCATTCACGCAGAGAGCCAATTGATCAAGCTTTAATAAATTTAAAAAAAATATATAAGTCACTGAATGAGTTTTATTTACTGAATTTTATAATAATAGTCTTTCGATAACTCTTAATTTCTGAGTAAAAAATAAAATTATTTAACAATTGTTATGTTTTAAGTAATAAAAAAAGTCTTAGCTAACGGTTTTTTTAACTTTTTAATAAAAGTCTTGAAAAAAACGTTATTACATAAGTTTAATTATACAAGTCCTCCAATAACTGTTATTAACTGGGTAATTTAAAAAATCTTTAATAGCTTTTTTTAACTGAGAATTATTATAACGATAAACTGACTTTTATATTTGATCAATACAATAAAAGTTAGCAAAAAAAAGTTAAAACACACGCTTTGGTGTATTTATAATAATTTTATTATATGAGCTTTATTGTTTTATATCACCATTCACCGTTCTCTGACTGATCTCTCAATAAGAGTTTTTTTGAAAATAACTGTTATGTTCCGTCCCTGGTTTTACATACTTTCGCTCCTTTTTTTAATTACAGCTGACCAGAAACCTAGATTTTTTTAATTTTTAATTTTAATTTTACCCGTTTCCTGTTTTCTAAATTTTCTACATGTCCTTCTACATTCTACATGTCTTTCTACATATTTCTCTCTACACGCTACTTACCCATTCGCTCGGGGTTCCAATGATGAACGGAGGTGTATATTGCCCCGCTAATACTGGTTAGACCGCACAACATAAACCCCCAATTCGTCAAATAGATAAACCAGCGACCAGTAGTAAAAAACAAGATAGCACAGCTCACCACACCAGAACCAAAAAGGCTGCCAAAAACCAACGATAAATAAGAAATCCGATGGATCTGGACTGGGATTGCCACTAGTAGACAACTGAAGGCGTATGGATCAGGATTTCGTTTTATGATGGTTTTTCACCCACCTGAGACCTTTGAAAATCTTCGTGGGCATGGTGTCTTAAGAGACAATTCTTTAGGCGGATCTCATCCCTCAGGCTTAGGGGTTGTTGTCTGAGTTGATTTGTTGTTTCCTGCTCATGTTGGATGGGTACATTCACCTCAGGCTGTTTAGCATACATACAGAAAATTTAGAATTTTTTTGGACTTTATTAAAAAAAATATTTGCCTAAACATAAATTTTGATGGCTGTGCCAAAGCATTTAAATGAAATGCTTAAATTTTGTCAAGTTTTCGACCAGGATGCTGCGGGGATGTAGGGATTCTGCTTATCTCGCTGAACACGCCGCTTGCCTTGCATAATTAACAGTGTGTATGTGTGTGAGTGTGTGTGGTCGGGGATCGCCGTGCCTTCTGCGGCAAATTACGACATGTGCCTGACATCATTTTTTTTTTGTGCTTTTCCCCCGTTACCCAAACTGGAGACGTAGACAACGAGGACGTCGTTTTGAGCCAAGCAGACACTTTTAATTGAGAGACACTTGGCTGAGTTGTAGCGCGCAATTAAAATGCCATTACATGTAAAAACAAAGCAGCCACCGCACGGTGGAAACATTAATGGAAAATACAATTAAATTCGAATTTAAAAAAAAAATTAAATTATTAAACATTTTCGACTATATAAAGTATAAACATATATTCTTGATCAGTGTCAACAGCAAGATGCATAAAATGCTTTTTAGCCATCCAACAGTCTTTGGGAGCCAGCGTCGCGACTGCAGCGTCGAGGCCGCGGCGTCTTAAGCGTCGGCAGCGTCTGTATATGTATATATGCGTATAAAAACACACAAAAGCACGGGTACAGGGCAACGCTCTTACTTGTTTTATATTATTAACTGAATCTCTCATATAATATTTAGTTTTTAAATACATAAATAAAATATGTGCAAAATATTTGTGATATAAATCTAACTTTTGTAATATTTATTGTGCACCCTGTATTCGCAGAAAACTATTCGAGCATTTCTTTCAAAGCTTATGAAAATCTCTGTTATCCGAATTTTAGATTTTGAATTTATTTTTGATTAGAAGTTGTTTTAGTAGTTTAGTAGTTTTTGCTACAATAAATGTCAGATGGCCCCACTGTGCGATGTAAAGAATGATCTTTGAAAATATGTATTTTTATGTAAGCTAATGCTTGCCTCAAAATATTCTTGTAATTAATAAAATTAGGTATATTTTAAAGTCACTTAAATTTCAACTGACGACCCACTGTGCCTCAACTTTTCAGCAAAATTTGAAGGCAAGGATCTGAGTGTCTCGTCAGGTTTTTGCAGATGCGTGCGGCAGTTGAAATGGCATCTCAGCGACTGCCTTGGGGACATTTCGTTTCCACTCTCTATCTTCCTCCGGTTTGCCACTGCTCAAATCACTTGGACCTTTTCCAGGTCTCCCCATTGGCCATGTTACTTCATCAAGTTCTGCTCGGAAGCAACTTTTCTTTTTATCCATTTTTTCGTTTTTTTTTGGGTATGTCTGTTTGTTGTTACATTTTGTGCATACATTTTATTTGCTTGCACAAATCACGCATCGAAATCACATGTAACCGACCACACCCACGTGGCACCCACCTGCGGGCATTTGAAATGCAAATTTAGTGTAAAAAGTTCGTCTCTACCTTTGCTCCACTTTCCTGAGTTAGTTTATTTTGCACTCTTTTTTTTTTTTGTATTTATTTATTTTTGGCATTCCAATTGATTTGCTGATTTGCGCATCAATCAAAGAAAATTTGCGTTGTAAGTTTTGGCTTTCATGTGGTTTCAGGGAAACGACATGGGGATTTTGCTACGTATTGTTGTCTATCGATTTTGTTTATGGGTATAGCAAATCCTATGGCTGGGTTGGCTTATCCCTTCGGTTTTTTTTTTTTTTGGGAAATATCAAAGCGCTGTCAATTATGGAGGGAAAACGTTTTAATGATTGAACCAGAAATCAATCGAAATTACTTGTGTGCGGACAGCTAGAATCTTATTAGGGTTATCCCTTTGTTTGAATAGAAAATTGCAATTTTCTATGGAACTAAGCCAAGTGGAGAAGAAAGGTATAATATATATAAGTGGAAAGTTTGATTGGTCAGTGACTATTTAACACTGCTAATGTCAACTACCATCTGTTAATAGGTCACTAACAGCCATTAAAAGTAGACAACCTAAGTAATTTTGACGAAAATTTAAACAAAATTTAATTTTTTCTATCTCTGAGATCTTACTGTTTATACAGACAGACAGACTGACGGACATGACTGACGGTCAAGTCCTCATGTGTTCCGGGATTCGAAGCAAACAACTAACATCTACAATAAAACACAAACAAGTTGATTAGTTAAAAAATGCATATGTAAGGACATCAAAGAATACACTCTTATTATAATATTTCATATTGAAGATTTCACTCAAACTCCCAATATTAGCCATGCCTAAAAGCATGCTATGAAAACTTAGAATACAATCCAAAATACATTGAGGTTGTTTTTGTTACTATAAAATAACCGGCAATTTCTCTAAATTTTTTGGCTGGTGTGTATTTTACACTTTCCGTTTAACGCCGAATCCGAACGGAAAAGCTTTTGAGAAGCATACTTCAAAACTGGCTCAAACAGCTGGTGAAGATGACCTTATGTGCAAAAGTTTTTTTTTTTTAAGTCCTTTTAAATGGTTTTAAGTGTACACTGACTTTGGTTACGCTTTTGATTCTGTCCATCATGAGCTGTTATTACCTTCACAGATTTTCCTCCTATTTGCTTTCTTGGATATCGAACTGTTTAAACTCCAGAACACAGCTAATTTTATCTAGAAACTCCCTTAAAATCAATTACGGTCACTTGTGGAGTTTCACAGGTTAGTCACCAGTGTCCTATACTCTTTACTTTAATTATTAATGGCCTACCTTTGATATTAGCCCATGATCGCATATTTATGTTTGCAGATGGTGTTAAGCTTTGCCTCTTATAATCAAGCGGACTCTTTCAATGAAGAACAGAAGGTTTTCAGTCCTAAAGTAGTGGTAATCTTTTGAACCAAAGCTGTTTGAAGGGCATGTGCATGACATTTCATAGAACTGAGCTTCCATTATACTACGTTTATACACAAAAAATTTATCGTGATAAATGCCCATAAATGTATGCAAACTTTTTTTGCTTTAATTATTATCTATTTGAACAAGTCGGTTATGGAAGAGTCATACATAGTTTATACTGTACATTTGTTTATATTGTCAGAGAGATTATAGTTATACAAAATAAATGAGTGTAAAGGAAAATATGAAAGAAAACTGTTCCTTAATAATTCCTATTCATGGTATAGCATACTTTAAAGGGCATTTATCATGATAATTTTTGTGTGTATAAACGAGGTATTTGATTCATACTTGCTTAAATCGTATTTATGTATTGATCGATTTGGTTATTATTCTCGATCCTAAACTTAATTCTTGCAAATATATTTTCAGAACAACTAACATTATGGCTTTGTGTGCTAGGATTTATTAATACTCGGTCTAAGGAGTTCAATTACGCTTACACAACCAAGACCCTCTACACTTCTCTGGCATATAGTTTATTTGTATGGTGCCCTCCATATAAGAAGTCTTAAAAGCGCATAGAGTCTGTACAAAAGCAATTGTTGTTTGTTTGTTATTCATGACCTCAATTGGGAACCTAATGTACGTCTTCCGTCTTATTCTTGTAGGTTACTTTTTATTAACCTTCCTTATTTGCTTTTGCGAGTATTGCTAGTCTTGTCGATATATCTATGTCCAATTTTCCGTATGAACGAATGATCTTATTTTGCTAAATTCAATTCTGAAGTTTGTAAGCAATAAATTAAGAATGTTGAATGAATTCAAACACTTTAGTGTTTTGGGATCACCTACTGTCTTAGTCGGGTTTAACACGATGAAGCAAAATTCATTAAGTTTTTTCATTAGGCGGAAGAAAGACATTTAATTTCACAGATTTCGTTTTAAAGGTCTGAGAAAACTCACTTAAATTTCAAGCTTACTAGTAAAACTTTTTGAAGTTTTTTTTATTGTGTAAGTCCCGACTAAGGGATCACCGGTCATAGCATAAAGGCCTTTTGTTAGGACGTTGATGTACAATGCGCAGTACGTTCAAGTGGCCCAAGCGACACCAAGCCAAAGCTTGTTAGGCGCGAACCCCAGGCAAAATAGCAGCCCACCTCCCGCCCAACCGACCGAGGGGCGCTGCCACAAAAGAGTGACACGAAAACGCGTAGAAAAACACGAAATTAAAGCAAACTACGGGCTAAATACGTTAATATAGAGGTTTTTATAGCAAAAATAGAATCTTCTAAACTAATTACTCGAAAGATTTTATTGTAGTCAGCACAAAGGACACGAAACGGCTCATGCAAAGCATAGTTAGAAGTACAACGTTTTAGATATAAGGGTTATTTTTTTTTAAATTTTTATGTAGATAAGTACGTTAAAATAATTATAATATTTTAAAACTCAAAGCATAACTCTTCTTCATTAAGATGAATCTTGGCAGGTTTGAATAAGTAATTCCATCAACATCAGCACATCACAAAAAATATAGCGCTTGCGCCCCAAAGAAAAGGATCCCATTAAATAAAGGCTAAATTTTTTCCCTTCCAGTAAGTGAATTTTTTAAAAATTGGGTTAAAAAAAGCCAAACAAAAAATTTTTTGCCAACCCTTCCCCCTATTTTTTTTTGTAGAAAATAATATTTTTTTTTTAACATAAAAAGTCAAAAATGTTTTACTTATCTTTGCTTTGAATATGTAATCATCTAACATACCGCTGTTATTAGCATAGCAGTTACACATACACACCTATCACACATTGTTAGATCTAAGAAAATAACTAGTCAGTAATAAAAACCAACACGCAGCATACAGTCGTTCTGTTCCGGACTTATTGAAGATTAGACATTATTTTTCACATGGTGCCGAAACCCGGGAAAGTAGCGATTGTCGGTGTTTAATGAAAATACCTAACGGGTGTGTTAAAAGCGAATTACTCAAACAGCGATTGTTAAAATAAATTAACAAATAAAGAACAAAATCAGCGAGCGATTTAAAAATAAAAAGAAAATGGATCCTGCGTATAGATCTTCATGCCGAACACAACTTACGAAGTTGTGTAATCAGATCGAAAAACATATAGCGAGCGCGGAAAAGTTGGAAGAAGAAAATTTAAGCGTGTTTCTTTACCGACTAAAAAACGTGCATAACAACTTGAAATGGGCTGACCAGAAAACATTGAATGCGTCAGCGCAAAAGGGAGATATGGAGAAGGAATACGAAACAATAACGGAATATGACGACAAGGCAATAAGTACTGTTGCGAGACTAGAATTTTTTGATAAAGCGATTAGCGAACGACGAAAACACAAAGGGCTCAGCAAAAGAAGATAAAACGCATAGCGAAAGGAGCGAGGAGAGCAAATTGCAATTACCGAAGCTTAAACCAATTGAGTTGAAGAAATTTAACGGAGCCTTTGAAAATTGGCTACCCTTTTGGACACAGTTCAAGATAGCGGTGCACGAGAATTCGATGTTGGACTCGGCCACTAAATTCAATTACCTTAACGATTGTCTTACCGGAGCGGCTGCGGCAACAATAGCTGGATTTATTCCAACCGAAGCGTGCTACAACGATGCCATCGATTTATTGCTTGAAGAATACGGAGACTCTGATAAAATTACTGAGAAATATGTCCAAAAGCTGCTTAAGTTTAAAAATGTTCAATCCGAAAACGATGTGAAGGGGCTGCGGCAGTTATATAACGAAACCCTAGCTACAACTCGAACCCTAACAGCCCTTGGAGTTCCAGCTTCTAATTATTGCATTATGGTCGTTTCTCTTATTCTAAAGGCCATTCCCACACATATACGCGTAGAATATCATAGAATGCGCAAGCGAGAAGAGATCAGTCCGAAAGCTCTCAGTTCAACAGTTATTGAGAACACGGACCAACTCACTACATTGCTGGAATATATAAAAGTGGAAGTGGATGCATTGGAAAAGGCGCAGTTGTCAGAGAGCGAGAGCGAGAGTAAGCGAACCAGAGAGCGAACATACATTCCAGGAACAGCTGTTGGATTGTACTCAGCGCAAGAAGCGAACAAGAAACAATGTATTTTTTGCAAGCGTACTAACCATGAATTGAAAGATTGTAAAGACAAAGGTAAAACTATTGCGGAACGTAAGAACATGCTAAGAAACGAAGGACGATGTTTTCGGTGTGGTAAACCAAACCACACGTCAAAATTCTGTAAGAATCAGTTCATAAAATGTACTTCATGTGGAGGCAGACATATGACTGCTCTGTGCGAAAGAACGTGTACAAGTGGAACAACGATTGAAACTCAAAACATAGCGAAGGAACAAAACACGACCATTCTGAGTACCTCTGTGCAGTGTATTGATAATGAAATTTACTTGCAAACAGCGAAGGCGTTTTTTGTGAACGGATCAACCAGAATTTTATCACGTCTTATTATGGATAATGGCAGTCAGTGTACATATGTGACAGAGAACTTGGTCAAGCGATTGAAACTGCCCATTATAGGAACGGAAAAAACAAGAATATACGCATTCGGAGAATCAAAACAAAACAAACGATTGATGCAGTTAAAGAGGGTTTTGGTGAATGTGCAAAGTCAATATTCTGATCAAATAATAGAAATTTGTGCTACCGTCGTGCCTCATATTTGTGAAGATGTTCTACCCGTTCCACGCGTAGCAAAACAAAGCACCAAAAGAATAGCGGACAATAAAGTAACAAGCGATGAACTGTTCAAAGGCATACATATGCTTATCGGACAAGACAACTATTGGAGATTAAATTACGAAAATCGAGAAAATTTGGAAACAAACCTTGTGGCGATCGACACTTTCTTTGGCTGGACAATTCAGGGTCATGGCGGAGAAACTAAACCCGAGCAGAGATGTATTTTAAATGTTATTGAGCGACGCGATGAATTCGACATTGGGAAATTCTGGAGTTTGGAGTCCATTGGTATATCAGCGTGCAGCGAATCAAATGACAACACTCAGGTCGCTGAGATTAATATGGACAATGGGAGATATTCTGCAAAGATGCCATGGAAAATACCAAAGGAGGACTTGGGCGACAACAAGTGCGTAGCGATGTCGCGTTTGAGCCACCTGACCGGCAAGTTAATGAAGAGTTCAGGAAAACTAATGGAGTATGATAAAGGTATGCGAGAATTATTAAGCGAAGGCATAGCAGAGCCAGTATCTACTAGATCCAGCGAATGCAAGGCATATTATATGCCGCATCGTCCAGTGTACAGAGAGGACAAAGACACAACCAAGATGCGAATTGTCTTTGACGCTTCCTCTAGCGAACATGGAACAGCGTCATTAAATGACCATCTTAATCCAGGTATCAATTTGTTAACTGATTTGACTGCAATTTTAATAAGATTTCGTTGCCAGCAAACTGCCGTTGTGGCCGATATTGAGAAGGCCTTTCTACAAATTGGTATAGATGAATCGGATCGAGACTGTCATCGGTTCCTGTGGTACCAGTCAACACCAGAGGTTGGATCCAACTACCCAGACGTAGCAGAATACCGCATGGCACGTGTCACATTTGGAGTGACATCAAGCCCATTTCTGCTGGCGTCTACGATTCAACAACATTTACGAAAGCAGCCACCAGGAAACGAATTTGTATGTAGAATTCTCGAAAGATCGTTCTATGTGGACGATTTGGTCACGAGCGTTGAAAGTTACTATGAAGCGATAAAATTATACAACTCAGCGAAAAGAATTATGGAACAGGCCAGCTTTAATCTACGTAAGTGGAACTCAAATGATTTAAAATTAAAAGTGCTGTTCACAGAGAACAAACAGGCACCACCCATTGAGCAAAAGGTGCTAGGCATTAAATGGAATACGATTACGGATGAGTTAGGCGTCGATCTGGACATGACTGCGTCATATATACAAAATTTAATGCCAACTAAGCGAAACGTGATGAGGTCAATGGCACGTGTATATGATCCTCTTGGAATTTTGGGTCCATATACTGTCAACATCAAGATCTTGTTACAAAAAATTTGGAAGGATCATGCGGAATGGGATATCATATTGCCTGATCACTTAGCGAACGAATTTATAACATGGCAACAGGATATGGTATTCCTCCAGGATTTTAAAATAAAGCGATGTTTGACAACAAATGGCGAAGCTACGCTGGAGCTGCACGTATTTGCAGATGCAAGCCCAGCAGCGTATGGAGCAGTTGCTTATCTTAGAGAAATTTCGAACGAGCGAAGCATAAAAACCATGTTTATATGCTCAAAAAATAGGGTTAGCCCTATAAAGGAGGAAAATGCGAATACTGTGCCGAGGCTGGAGCTGACAGCAGCGCTGGTGGCTTCAAGATTGGCTAAGTATCTAATAACCGAAATAAATTTAAAAATAACGAATACTTTTATGTGGACAGATTCCAGCATAGTCCTGAATTGGATTTCTGGAGATGGAAAGCGGCCGAAGCCATATATCAAGTCCAAAGTAAGCGAGATCAACAAGTTAACTAATGTTTACGATTGGCATCACTGCGAGGGCAAATGCAATCCAGCGGATTTGTTGACCAGAGGCATAAAGGCGATCAAGCTACAATCGTCAGAGCTATGGAAATATGGACCATCATGGCTCTCGGCTAGCAGCAACACTTGGCCAATAACAGCGACACCAGCCAAGGAGCAAACTACTTTATCGATCCATAACCACGAAGTTGAAGATTCAACAAGCGATATGGCGATGCAATCAATATTTCCTGTTCAGCGATTTGGATCTCTAAGGAAAATGCTGCGGGTAACAGGATACGTAATGCGCTTTATTGGGCGCATAAAGGAAAAAAATGAATATCGCAAAAAAGACGAAACCGCAAGTAAGGAGGAGCTGTCAGCCGAAGAATTGAAGGAGGCTGAGCTCTACTGGATTAAATTCGTACAGCAGCAATATTTTGGAGCGGAACTGAACGCGCTGCAGAAGGGTCAAGGAGTGTCCAAAGAATCAACAATAATTTGTCTGAACCCCAAATTAAGCGATGGAATCCTTAGATCTTGCGGTCGGCTACTACACAGCGAATTTGGGGAGCTATGTAATCCGATTATAATTCCGAAACATTCATATTTTTCAGAGTTACTTGTAAGGGACGCACATCAACAATTGAAACACTGCGGTATAAATGCAACATTGACTAAATTACGAAAACGATTTTGGATTATTAAAGGAAGACAACTTATAAAAGGTATACTAAAGCGATGCGTTATCTGCAGGAGGATGCACAGCAAAAGTGCAAACGAACCATGGACGAAGTTGCCCATTGAGCGATTGGCTACAAGCAAACCCTTTGAGACGACAGGATTAGATTTTGCTGGGCCACTGTATACCGTAAGCGACTCAAGCGATACCCCAAAGAAGGTATATATAATGCTGTTCACATGCGCCGCCATTCGTGGCGTACACCTGGAATTAGTGACCGATATGAAAGTGGAGACTTGCATCAACGCGCTACGGCGGTTTATCGCCCGTCGTGGAGAAGTTCGAGTCATAATATCTGACAATGCAAAGACATTTAAGCGCACTAATTTGGAACTGCAGAAACTTGAAAAACTCATGGATACGAGTCAGATACACCAGTTTGCTGCTACAAATGAAATTAAATGGAAATTCATACCCGAGCGAGCAGCCTGGTGGGGCGGATTTTGGGAGCGACTTGTACGAACTATTAAAGATTGTTTAAAAGCTACAATTGGGAGAGCTAAACTGAATGTGGAGGATCTTCAAACGTTACTTACCGAAGTTGAAAGCGTGGTAAATCAAAGGCCACTTACTTATGTTAGCAGCGATTCGAAGGATCTGGATCCTCTCACACCTGCACACTTCATGGGCGACTGCCGCATATTGAGCGGTGAAAACTTTAAATCAGATGGAAGTCACATTGCCAACATCTGGAAAGCGAGAACGACTCTGATTCAACGCTATGTGAAAAGATGGCGACACGAGTATCTAATGCAATTACGTTCTATTCATTTTAACAGGTCTCAAGCAACCAGAGGTCTAAGAGAAGGCGATGTGGTTCTAGTGCAAGATGACTCTCAACCAAGATTACTCTGGCGACTAGGAGTGGTAGTGGCGAGATACGTTGGACGAGACGGGCATGCAAGAGCCTGCGATGTTCGAGTCAAGAATCAGCAAGTGCTGCGACGACCAATACAACCTCTTTATCCGCTAGAGATAAATTCAGTCTTTGGCGGGGCCGAGGATGTAGAAAATTAAATTACTTTTTGAACTATAACGTCTCAAATCATATGTTTTATTATCTTTGCTTTGAATATGTAATCATCTAACATACCGCTGTTATTAGCATAGCAGTTACACATACACACCTATCACACATTGTTAGATCTAAGAAAATAACTAGTCAGTAATAAAAACCAACACGCAGCATACAGTCGTTCTGTTCCGGACTTATTGAAGATTAGACATTATTTTCACTATGCTTTTTTTTAAAGCAATTATTTCCTTGAACGAAATAATTATGGTACTCGTCATATTTAGGGAATTTTTCAATTAATCAAAAATATGTTAAAGCTAATTATATTTGGCCTAGTCTCAAAAAAGTGATTTATGAAATGACCACCCCGATTTATTAAATAAATATTCGAATTTTTTTTTAGAAATTTATTTGTAGTATTTTTTGCTTGAGTAAAAATATTTCTAAATAATAGGAAAATTTGTAATATAAAGCGAATTTCAAAATTTCAGTAAATTATATATTTTTGGATGTAAATTTAACTGCCCTCGTAAATTTGGCTCTCTCGCCATGTTTAACTTTAGTCATTTTTAAATGCAAAAATATTTAAGAATAAAATAAGGAAACGTGCATCGTTCCAGTCTCAATCGAAGTCATGTTGACAAATTCGCCTACAGGCAGAGTCATCACATCATCCCATCAGGTTCCTAAGCCTCTCATTCAAGTGCAAAGAGCTGCATATGTGAGTGCTCGCAATGACACCATTGTCTGTGCCTCCTCCTCTTCCGTCTTTGCCCGCTCGGTGTAATAACTTAAAATCCCATAATAAAGCTACTTACTGCCTTCGTCGTTGTCGTTGGTCTAACAATAACTATTTTTCTTTGGATTTGGCTTTACTTACTTGGCTCGAATTGAGTTCTCTACCGCAAATGTGCAAGTCAAGTCAAGTGCATACCTCAGTGGCTTCAGCCAACCCCGAAACGGGGTCCAAGTGCATGGCATCAATTTTTTTTTTTTATGTCTGCAAAGATGAAATTTCCTGCCGAGCCACTGGATTAAGATTGAATTTTTCTTTTCTTTTTTTTTGTATGGGTGCATGTGTGTGTGTGTGTGTGTTATCTGGTCCTCGTCAGGTGAAGAGTCGTTTAGATATCACATACAAAAGGCTGCTAAAAATATTTTCATGTAGAAATAGAAATCTTTCGCCATTGAAATTGGAAACGTTTTTACCATTGTGTGGCAACCGGATGTTGTACAGTTATTGGAATGTCTACCTCTATACATTGACAATGGACTAATAGTTGGCATTTTCTAGTATTCTCTGGCATCGACAGAAATGATAAACTTATTTCTCTTATTAATTTCAGTTGGCAATTTTAGATAGAAATCAGCACAATTGTTCGGGGAAAGAAAAAACTAATAAATCTAAAGCCAATTGAACAACTGCTGGCAGGGCAACGGCAAGGGTCACAATTTGGCCACACCATAACCTTGAACCCGCACATAATAAATCATCTAATATTTTGCAGATAAAAGAAAACCTCACATACGGCCTGCGGCTTGAAATTTTAATAAACCCCCAAAAGAAATACAAAAATAAAAATCGCATCATATTTATGCCCTAGGAAAACTGATCAAATCTAGTTTTCATGTTTTTTGTGTTAGTTTAGTTTGAATGAAAATAGCAAGCCTTGCCTTTAGCGCATCAACCCACATGCCTAGACGGATTTCCTATTTCATTCATTCTAACTCTTACAGTCGTCGACAACAGTTCTACAGTTCTAAACAAAATTTACAATCAAAAGTTGATTTTCTAGTTAAAAAAAAACAAAAATATTTGTGAATTTAGTGTTTTATAATATTATCCTCCAAGGTGAGTATATAAAAGAAGCCTTTCTTATCCTTATACAAATTTTTAGGAGAGTAATAATTCTTTCGCAAGGGTATGGGTTACCCTTGACAAGATCAATTTTAAAAGAATATCGGCCTTGTTCCAGATTTCGAGTCGATTTTCGTGTAAACGTTAATATTTTGCCATCGAATTCAATAAAGTTGTATAGGTGACAAATAAACCTACGGTTACTAAATCAGGTATTAGAAAACTCTGAATTGTTTGAGCAGCTGAAAGCTGCTTAATTCAAAGTGAATTCAATTCGACAGACAACGGAATCTAGTAACCAAAGATTTGATTGTCACTTACATATACTTTTGTTCAACTTGATTTCGAAATGCAAACATTTACACGAAAATCGACTAAAAATTCGGAACAGGGCCCTATGAGTTCTCGTAGATGCCTTACGGTAAGAGTGGGCTTAACTCTTCCCCTCCGTAAGTACAATTGCTTTAAGGTCTTGTACGCACAGAGACTGAATGTGTTAGTTTAGTTTTTTGAGAAAATAGCATGCCTTGCCTTTTTTAAGTGTCAGTTCAAATGCCTAGACGAATTTCCTAGTTTATTCATTCTAACACGTACAGTCGTCGACTACAGTTCTACAGTTTGTAAACAAAATTAAGAATAAGATTGTTTTATTATCCTCGAAAAAAAATTAGTAAGACATTTGTTTGTGATTTTAGTGATTTATATAATAATATCCCCAAGGTGAGTATATAATAGAAGCCTTTCTTATCCCTTCAATGAATTTTTGAGGAGAGTAAGAATTCTTAGGCAAGGGTGTGTCAATAGAATATATGAGTTCTCGTAGAAACCTTTCGGTAGGAGTGGGCAACTCTTACCCTCTGTAAGAACAATAGCCATTCAAGGTCTAGTTCGCACAGAGACACGGGATGTGTTAGTTTAGTTTGTGAGAAAATAGCAAGCCTTGCCTTTTAGGTGTCAACCTACATCCCTAGACGAATTTCCTATTTCATTCATTCTAACTCTTACAGTCGTAGACTACAGTTCTATTGTTTTACAATATTGTTTACTAGAAAAAAAAACCAAAAATATTTGTGATTTTAGTTCTTTATAATATTATCCTCTAGGGGTGAGTATATAAAAAGAAGCCTTTCTTACCCTTCAAAAATTTTTAGGAGAGTAAAAATTCTTTAGCCAGTGCAAGG
>JAEIFT010000839.1:0-64180 GCA_018904225.1 Lordiphosa mommai
GGGTATAATAAAACAAAGAAGCAGAGGCGGGCAATGCCCAATAATTTATTATCCAGGCATTGGATAGCACTTAGGAAAACACGCGATTGTTACCTGGAATTAAATTAAGAGAATATTTTCTACTCTCTTATAGCACACAGTGTTATTTGAACACGTTTCATACACAACTTACCAAAGAATTCTAGTCGAGAGCTATTTTGCCAAGAATGAACGCCCCCCACAGCTTTGACTGGCATTGTTAGTGAAATGTATAATGTTTAATTATGAAACTTGATTAAAAAAATTAGGAAACTTAAAATGACTAAGCTTTCCCATGAATTCACCGAGCCGTTGCATCTCCTGCACGAACAAAATAATACCAAGAAATACGGTTTCAAGATGCAAAAATGAATTCCCCTGTCGCGAGGTTGTGTAATTTTGTCCACTCCTTTGTTGAGCCGGAAAAGGGTCGCCGTCCCGCACCCGATTAATACATTTTCATAATGTTCATAAATATGAAATATTTTTTAACATCAAAACAAAAATAAATTGGGTTTTTGTAGATCCCCCGGAAACAGGGTATGTTTGGAGTTCCATGTTCCTCGTAGTTATCTTCAATGAAGTTCAGTTTCCAGTTGGTTTTATGGGGAATCATCAGAAAGTACTCTTGCGAGGAGCACTGTAACCGAGACAAACTTTTAGACCAGCCAGCCTAAGTTCCGCGAACCAGTGTTAGTACCCAAAGAAATAAATAAACAAGAAAAATGTTGCACAACTGTTCCGCAAAGGCAACTATGCTAAGCGCGTTTATTACGGTGTTCCGTCTCTACTAAATACTACCATGGTCGCACTTAGCCGCTAAAGTTCCTGAGCGATTGGAAATGCTGCCCGCGACAAAGAAGAGGAGCCGAGAATCATCCCTCGTCTGTTACCAATTAGCCAACGATGAGGATTGATACAAACTGCTCTCTGGCGTGGTGATCAGTGTCCAGGGTGGACTGTTGCACCCAGCCAGGCTGTGCTTCATAAAGATAGAAGAAAGCCCTAAGAAATCCCACGGCATTAATTCATTCCGCATCTTTTGGGCAAACAATTACATATATGTATTACATTGGAAGATCGTTTTTACAAAAAATCACTTTGAGTCTTTTGAGTCTCCTTGCTGATTAAAAGATGATTGGTGATTAAAGAAGAGCTGAAAATGACTCGTGCATATATTCGTGTGATTTATTGAAATAAGACTAACAAAACTAAAGCGTCGAAGAATTTATGTGCAGGTGAT
Organism: Lordiphosa mommai; assembly: GCA_018904225.1. Taxonomy (NCBI): domain Eukaryota; kingdom Metazoa; phylum Arthropoda; class Insecta; order Diptera; family Drosophilidae; genus Lordiphosa; species Lordiphosa mommai. The sequence goes on from JAEIFT010000839.1 coordinate 1,262, forward strand.
TGAAAAATAGTTGTTTTTGGTCTATGTATGTCTTTCTTATTTTCTTCTTTTCACTAACGGTGCTTTCTTAACTCTGAGTTCATGTCAAATTCTGAGTTTTTTCCTTCATTATTATGCCTTTTGCAAAGTGAAGCAGCTCGAAAATGATTCGGAAGGGCGAGTCATAAATGACTCATTTAGAGGAGTCATAAAAGACTCTCGATCGAAAAGAGTCATTTTTTTATCCCCGGAAAACGAGCGCACTTGTGACTATTTTAATCAGTAAGAGGAGTCGAAAAAGACTCAGAATATGGTCAAAAATTTCTTGAAATGCTGGATTGGGTTACACAACAAACACACCCACACACTCAATTAAACACTCAAATCCAACTTATAAAGGCCTTGCTTAGCAAAGTGAGCGAGCAATCATAAATAAAAGCAAAAACAAACCGATCGTTTGATAATTACAAGCCAAGATTCAAATGAAGCAGTTGCATACTAAATATAAAATAAACGGAGAAAAATGCCAAATTCAGTTTTCCCCTAAAAATTTTTTTTTTTATTTGTTTTTTGTTTTATTTTTAACCAAGTTCACCTTCTTATTTCTCCTGTCTTGCCATTAAGTGCCCCCATCTCTCTTTAATTATACAATTTTTTCCTTTTTTATACACTTGAAAAGTGTATATTAATTTTGCCCAGAAGTTTGTAACGCATAGAAATATTCATTTCCGACCCCATAAACTATATATATTCTTGATCAGGACAACTGAGCTGTCCGTCTGTCTGTCCGTCTGTCTGTTTCACGCGAACTAGTCTCTCAGTTTTAAAGCTATCGAGCTGATATTTTGCACAGAGTCTTCTTTTTACGGCGCAACTAATATGTCGAACCGTGCCGGATCGGATGACTATAGCATTTAGCTGCCATTTAAACGGGTCGGTCAAAAAACCACTTCTAGTGAGAAAACTTTTTGTTTTTTATCGTAGCGTCCCCAATCTTGGTATATATTAGTTTTATATGCTTTCACATAATTTTGAAAAAAAAAATGATCAAAATCGGTGACTATAGCATTTAGCTGCCATAGGACCGATCGGTCGGAAAACGTTTTTTACTAAGAAGAAGTTTTTTTGGTATCAAATTTTTAGTATCAAGGATTTAATAATTTTGAATATCTGATATCATATCAAATATATGTTTTTTTCAAGTTAAATCAGTTGGAGTAAAGTTTGCAAGTGTATTAAAACTGGCACAGTCGAGTTAGTTTTGTCTTCTGTTTTTTTTTTTTGTTCTGTGTCTATATGTGTGGATCAAAATATTTTAATTTTTTTAAACAAAACCCCCTGAAAGCGCTTTCATCAAATTGGGTAAGTGACCGGCCAGTCCGGATTTAAAAGTAAATTTCGAGATATATACATATTGGAACTATCTTTACTTATTTTTTTTTAATATTTTTATTTTCCTTTTCTTGTAAATTTTTTCGTTTATCTTTAAAGTTATGTCTTTCTAAATTCTCTCTCCATGTTTTCAACAGTTTTTCTTATTATTTTTCCGGTTTCCATTGCTTGTAATCCAAGACCAAATTTTTTTACCATTTCCTTTTAGTTTTTATACCCTTGCAGAGGGTATATTAAAATTGTCACGATGTTTGTAACGCATAGAAGGAAGCATCTCCGACCCCATAAACTATATATATTCTTGATCAGCATGACGAGCTGAGTCTATATAGCCATGTCCGTCTGTCCGTCTGTCCGTCTGTCCGTCGGTCCGTCCGTCCGTCTGTTTCCGTGCTTTCTATAACCTTTTATATTGACCAAACTTTGCAAAAAGTCTTTAACATTTGTCGGAATCGGCCGGCAGAATATTCAAGCTTGCCATAAACCTCTTTTTTTTTTTTTTTGTTTTCAGCGTAGCGATACCAATCGTGGAATATATTGCGCCCATATGCTTTTACATAATTGCGGAAAAATTTAAAATCAGAATTCCACCATATAAACAGTCGGTCATAAACTAGTTCTTAGAAGAGAAAACCTTTTTGTTATCAGTGGTATCTTTAAAAACTGAAATAAAACATCGGGAATTATATTAAGTTAATATTATTTAAATTTTTACCCACTATTATTTTAAAATTTCTTGATCAGGACGACGAAGCTGAGTTCATTTCCACTTGTCTGCCGTCTATCGTCTGTCTGTCCGTCTGTCTGTCTGTTTCCACTCTAACTAATCTCTCAGTTTTAAAGCTATCGAGCTGAAATTCTGCACAAGTCTTCTTTTACTGCACGCAATAATATGTCTAAATCGGCTCGGATCGGATGTCTATATCTTATAACTACCATAGGAACGATCGGTCTAAGAACAAGTTCTAGTTAGAAAAACTTTTTGTTTTCCATCGTATCGTCACTAATCTTGGTATATGTTAGTTTATATGCTTTCACATAATTCTGGTGAAATGTGTCCAAATCGGATCACTATAGCCTGTAGCTACCATAAGAACGATCGGTCGAAAAATAAGTCTTTGTGAGAAATACTTTTTGGTTTCCATCGTAGCGTCTCAATCGTAGTATATATTTGTTTTATATGTTTCACACAATTCTGAAAAAATTGATTAAAATCGGATGACTATAGCTTCTAGCTGCTTCATATAAACAGTCGGTCAAAAACTACTTCTAGTGAGAAAAACTTTTTGTTTTTATCGCAGCGTCCCCAATCTTGGTATATATTTGTTTTATGTGCTTTCACATAATTTTGAAAAAAATTATCAAAATCGGATGACTATAGCGCTAGCTACCCCAGGACCGATCGGTCAGAAAATGTATTTTACTAAGAAAAGTTTTTTTTATGGGTATCAAATTTTTATTTTCAATGATTTTAAAATTTTTAATATTGGATATCTATATCCTATATATAATTTCCGCCAACAAGTTAAATCAGTTGGAGTAAGGTTTTTCAAGTGTAATTAAAACTTCGGCACAGTCGAAGTTAGCTTTGCCTTCTCGTTTTTATATTAATAGTTAAAATTTTTTTATAATTTATTTTTAATTTTTTTATAAAAAATTAATTTATAAATAATATTGTTTTTCACCAAAAAAAATATTGTTTTTATTTTTTTGGAGTCCATGTTTACCTAGAGCCAGCAAGGTGTCCTCCTGCCAGGCTCGTAGAGTCATAGTTCAGGCTATGACGAATACACTATCTTTACTCTAGAACTGGTGTGAAAATCTATAATAATCCCATCAATAAATTCCATAATAATATAAATGTGAGTACAAATAAAAATTATGTGTTGCTGATTGGCAATTTGGAGGTGCTGGTTTGGAATGGAATTGGGACTAGGAAGCCAGGGGGTGACAACAATGTGACAGATTGACATCAACTATAGTTGATGGGGGGCAACAGAAATATGGCCAATCGTTGATCCATAGATCACACAGCTTTTGTGTAGGGTTAGGTAGGGCCAGGATAACCAGCATGGGCACTCTTTTTGACGATGGGCTGGAAAGCCAAAGACAGATCTATTTTTGTTACTCATCAGTGACGGACTAGAGAAATTCTTCTTTCTTTTTTACTATTTTTTTTTCCACGGCACGAACATTTTTATTGTCATGTTTCCACACAACTCCCCACTAAAACCACCTGAAATGAGGCCGGCCGGGCTACCACCGTGCCAGACAGAAGTGGCTGGACGTAGGGTTTTATAAAAAGTGCAACGGGATTTCATAACAATTGGTGCCCAACGTGAGCTGACAAAGTTTCTTGACGGTTCTCTAGAAGTCAATATGTTTTTTTGACTATGGGACTGGCAATATTTTTGGGCAGTTTCTCCCAGTTAGTATCTTGCTAAGCCTTCTCTTTTGCTTTTTCTCACTATTCTCTTTTTATATTTTTTCGACTTCTATATTTTTAAATTTGTGTGAGGTCTAGTAGCGTCACTGGCTTCTAAGTAGCTGTGAACTGGGTCAACCAACTGGCCGGACGGACAAATAAAATTCCCCACCCGTGTCGGAGTCATTTACTAGTCGATTTATCATTTTGTTGGGTGCACCATTTTCATGATAGGCTTTCTTAGTTCATTAAGATTTTTATAAACTACATTCAGTTTTTCTTTTTTAGTTTGACACCCACCATTTGCTTTTCTTTTCAACAAATAGATAAATATTAGCTCGTCGCAGACCGACTTTTTGTTTTGTAAAGTAATTTTGTAGTTTTTGTTTTTAGATGTTTATTTTTATGGTTCGCTCTTTCTATGCGACGCCGCCGTTTGTACTAGGCTATGACAGGTCTCCTGAAGGTTCGAGTTCAGAGGAGCAATGAGCGTTAAGTAGAGCTGGCTAGCAACTTCCTGGCGGTGTCAGGAGGGGTCGGAGGTAGGCTCTATTGATGGTCAAGACGGGGGTGTGGGGGATAAGGCCAGCTGATCCTAAAGGGTCGACGCCGCCGCCTAGCTAGGTAAATGCCAGGACGGCTGAGAGGTTCTCTCGATCAGGTTTCAAATGACAGGGGTGAGGGATAAGGACAGGTGAGTTTAATTGGGTCTGACGCCGCCGTTAAACTACCCGGTAAATGCCAGGTATCCAGAGAAGTCTCTCAATCAAGCTCCAAATGACTAGAGGGGGTGTTCAGGAAGGCATCTCAGGCTGCTACGCCGTCGCCGAGCTAGGTAAATGAGGGCGGCTTGAGAGGTTCCGAGTCCGATGAGTTCCAAACGACGGTGGGAAAAGTGGACGGATGATCTGACCTATGAATAAGACATACTCCGGTGGAGATAGGCTTGTTTGGCTAGGGTAAGTTCAGTGTTAGGGGCTACTATGGGAAATTCATCTTCCCCGGTGGGAGGTGGAGTCACCTGGGTAGTCAAGTTAGGTTCCAGTCTGGGTATTCAAAGGTAACAGAGTGACTCAGTGGAGCTCTGTGGTGTTTGAGTCTCAGCGGAAGTTTTGATTTTGGAAACAGAGGCTTAAATTTTGGACTGGACCCTGGTGAGGGCCCCATTCGGCATTACACACACTCAGAAAATTATTTTTCTATATTTTAGAAAAACGCCATAAAATTGAAATCGCCCTAAAGATTAGAAAATTTTCTATAGTAGAAAATTTTCTGAAATGTAGAAAAGTTTCCGTAAAACTAAAATTTTTAGAAAATATTTTTCTAAAATTAAAAAAATATTATTTTTCTAAATTTTTAGGATTGAATTTACCTGTATTTGTTTTCTACTTTTTAATTAGTTTGCCTTGGTTTTAGAAAAAATATCTCTAAAATTTAGCATGTTTTTACCCTAAAACTTAGGCTGAGTTCACATTGGTCGACGCATAGAGATATGATAATCTAGTAAGCCTTTATATTGTATTGGTTTGAATTTCAAAATGACATACTATTCACAATGAAAGCAAGACAACATAAGGAGCCTACTAAGTTGACTTGGCTCATGCGTCAGACAATGTGAACTCAATAAAAGCGCAACCCTAAATTTCAGAAAGCTTTTCTCAATCCTTCTATAGACTGAATTTATTTGTGTGCTGCCCTTATCGTTTCAGTTTCAACTAAGCAGGCGTCTTTATTGCTTTAGCCACATTACATTTTGCACATTTTCGGCACTTGTTCGTTTTGACAGGCGTTTGTAAGTTAATTGAGTGTAGGTCGCTGGAAAGTGGAGCAAATTTTGTCAGGATGAGGTGGGTAGCAAGCCTTTTTCTCAATTTTCAGCGGTAAGTACTTTTAATACTTAGTGTGCTGTCATATATAAATGTATGTAAATATAGTCATATCTACAATTAAACTTTAATTTTTTATGCAATTTAATAATAGCAAATGTATATATGTACATTGTGCATATGATATATCTTTTTAATTTTTTTTTTTTTGTATCTTTTGGATTATATTTTTTTTATAATTCCAATCTGAGTTGGTGGGGCCTGGGATTGTTTTTTTGCCCGCTTGGAAAGAAATGGCAAGAGCATGTAAGTAAATACATACCAACAATACCACACATACAATGTATGTTCATATGCATGTATTAGGCTAAACATTTTTTGCTACTACTAAGCCAAACAACTAAGGCCTGCCGAACGACGCATCGCTTGTTGTTGTTTTTTTTTTTGCGTTTGACGTATGCTCTTCTTCTTCCATAAAAAAATCTAGACGCTTTTTACTGTCAACGCGTGGAGTTCAACAATTGATGCATTAATTTTCGTTTATTTTTTATAAATATATTAGACTGCCTCAGGTAATGATTGTTAGTAAAGTGTTTGTTTAGTAAACAATTTCTGATTATGGTCTTTCCGTCATTTGATATTTGGATGAAAAATTGTCTTACAAATATTTTTAAATTTGATTTTCGAGAAGAATCCAAATGAGACTGTAGAAGAAGGAAGAGTTGACGTTAGTCTAATTTTGTCCACCAGCTCAAAGCTAAACTTCTGTTGCAAACATTTAATTTAAATAAAGCGCGACACCCAAGTACAGGAAGAGCTTAGCCATATTATTGCAGAGCACATGGTTTTACAAGACATTCAGCCAAAGCAACGTCTGTTGGAAAATATTGCAGATCAAATAACTAATTAGTTTGATTCGGAAACTCCAGTAAGTAACACATTTGTTCAATATTCAAACTTTACCTATTAATATACTAATATTTTTCAGGATACTTACTTCTTAAAATTAAAGGGGAAGAAACCAGGTGGATTACTCTACAGTAATTATTACAATTTAAAGGCAAAATTTAAGGTCCGTGATCCAACAACCTCCACAAAGAAAGAAAACCTAAGCCCAAATATAGATTGTAATAATGGTGAGTTACCCTGTCATTTTTTCTGGGCTAGGTGCAGCCGTACGTAAGCCATCAGGTGACCCTATCCGAACAGTACTACCTTTCGTTCCTACATATATAGTTAATCATCCGGCAGTCAGCTTTGGGTAACCATCGGCCTACCTGATAGGCACATCAACAATTTATTAAAAAGAATTTAATTTAATATTGTTTTATTTATTCAACAGAAAAAATAGAACTAAATAAATATTGGCTAAAGGTGAATGTTGAGCCAAGGGATGAAGTGCAATATTTGAAAAGCGACGTAAGCCTTTGTGATATATTCGGCGAGTTTCCTATTTTGAAGCAGACGTTTGGGTACAGTCTGGTTAGTATTTATTGCTTCCTTCTGCCTGTTACATTCATTTGCTCAACTTCATAGTACCCACTTTACCCTTTTTATACACTTGAAAAGTGTATATCAATTTTGCCCAGAAGTTTGTAACGCATAGAAATATTCATTTCCGAGAAGTCAATTTTTTGATAAAATCATTGAATAGATTGGGTATCTCAAAAAACTTTTGCAATTGAAATTTCAATGGAAAATAACACCCTTTAATTTTTTTGAATCCAATGTGAATTCATTGTTTACCCTTAGAGAAATTGTGTCGTCTATTGAAATTAAATGTGGTTCTTTATACAAATTTTGAATTTGAAGATGTTTTTTTCAATTTATATTCAGTGCTTACATTTTCGAATGGATCATTACAAAAATCAATAAGAATTTTTAAATGTTGATCAAAATTTTTTTCAATTAATTTCAATTTCAATTTATATTCAGTGCTTACATTTTCGAATGTATCATTACAAAAATCAATAAGAATTTTTAAATGTTGATCAACGTCCATTCGAAAATGTAAGCACTGAATATAAATTGAAAAAACATCTTCAAATTCAAAATTTGTATAAAGAACCACATTTAATTACAATAGACGACACAATTTCTACTCTAAGGGTAAACAATGAATTCACATTGATTTAAAAATTAAAGTGTTATTTTTCCATTGAAATTTCACTGCAAAAGTTTTTTTGAGATACCCAATCTATTCAATGAGTTTATCAAAAAATGGACTTCTTGGAAAGACAACAAAATTTATGTCAATTTGTTAATGGGATGTTATGGAAGGAGAAAAAGTTTAAATATAGAGGTACTAATAAAACTGTAATTCCTTATTTCCTATATGTGGATGATTTCGACATTAATAACCCATTGGGACCCCACTGTGCTCCAATACTAGCGGTTTATTTATCATTTCCCACTTCACCAATAGAATATGATAACGTTTTTTGTGCAGCTTTATTTAAATCAGCTGATATTAAGAGGTTGGGAAACTCAAAATGTCTATACAGGCTCGTCGAATTTTTAAAAGAATTGGAAGATGATGGGTTAACAGTAATCGTAAATGGTGAACAGCATACAATATATTTTGCTTTGGGTCTCATATTAGGTGACAACCTGGGCTTAAATAGTATTTTAGGTTTCACTACATCATTTTCCAGTAATTTTTTTTGTAGATTTTGCAAAATGTCTAAAAGAGAAACTACCTACTCCACTGAAGTTCCGATCGAAATGCTCAAAAATGAGTTTAATTACGGCCGATTTATCATCGACAGGAATAAAATCAGACTGTGAGTTCAACAAATTATCAAATTTTTCTGCAGTATCCAATTTTGCAGTTGACATATTGCATGATGTTTTCGAAGGTGTATTACGATATGATATCTGCAATATAATTTTATACTATATAAATAGCAAAACATTTGATTTGGAAACATTAAACATAAGAAAATATAATTTTTAATATGGGGTTTCCGAAATTGGAAATTTGTGTCCTCCACTTCAAAGGAATCAGCTAAAAAAATTTACCATTAAAGCAACTGCAAGGGAGCTGCTTACATTTGTAACTTTTTTCCCCCTGATGGTCGGAGATCTAATAGATGTAGACGATAAAGTTTGTCAGTTTGTGAAAAATCTTTCAAGTTTAATAGATTATATAACTTATTCTGAGTACACAAAAAATGATTTAAAATGCTTAAAGGATATTATTGCCTACCATAATAGGGAATATACTCTTCTGTTCAATGACACCCTTAAACCGAAACACCATTTCTTAAATCATTATATAAGAATAATAGAAGAGTCAGGGCCGTTAAAGAATTTGTGGACTTTTCCCTTTAAGTCAAAGCACAGAAGCTTAAAATCCTACGCTAAAAATATAACGTCAAGAAGAAACATTTTGTCATCCGTATCCACAAAACTTTGTATTCAGTTTGCGCACTTTATACAAAAGGTCATCGCCGGTCTTACTAGGCGTAGCGGCCCCCGATCTTATTCAAATTTCAAGTATGCAGTTTTAAAGTAAATCAACTGATAGTAATTAATCGATTTTTTTTAAACTTCTAGTACCATCCCTGAATTTTTAATAACGATTTTTATCAAAACCAACACAAGCGTTTTTCGGGACAACTATTCATTCGAAAAATTTCAAAAATTTTCTGGCAATAGCTGGCATGTTAACACTCTTCCAGAATAATTTTTCGAATTTTTAAAATTCAATCCGCGACTTACACAATTTTTCGAAATTTTTGACACCAATTATTTTAGACTTCTAGTTGAGGTTCCACTTTTGTATATAACATGGTCAATTGTCATATCAAGATACAATTTGAGGAATTTTTCAGAATTTTTGGGAGTGTGAAAGGGGTTCAAAATAATGAAAACAATTATATGTATTTATTTTTATATAATATAACCCGGCGCTCTTCGCTTCGCCACCATCAGTATAGCCGCCAAAATGATGAAAAATCGTTTGGCAATGATCCCACCCGCCCCCCATTTTCCGCCCTTCAGAAATGAGAAAATTATTTTCGACCTATTTGGCCCATTGAGCGTACAAACGCTAAAACGCTAATTATTTTCTATAATTTTTTACCGGCTCCTACCAACTTAGTCAGGCGGTATCCTACCTGGCCGAAATTCTGGATGAGCTTGGTAACCTAAATATAAGTTTTCTTAAATCACAAAAGAATTTAATTCAAATTAATTTAATTTATAAGAAAAACTTTGTAATTTATACGTATGAGCCAGATTTTAAAGCTCACGAAATAATGGAAATTTGCGTTTTAGAATACGAAATTTTTTTTTTGTGCGTAAAACTTGTAACTATGTACTGCCCACACTTAACATGCTTTGAGATTATAGACAAAGATGAATTTAAACTTGTTAAGCTGAATAGTTTAAGTTATCCGCCTATTGAACAACACAAACTAACTGATAAAACATATATTAAGCCAAAATATTATTTATAAGTAAAATATATATATATATATATAATATATAATATATATATATATATCAGGGCTGCAAACCGGTCCGGAACCGAACCCTTCAGAACCGGTTCGGTTCAGGTTCTGGTGATGCCTGAACCGAACCTGGAACCGAACCCCATTGAAAATAATCACGAGAACCCGAACCCGAACCTAACCCTGTTTTCTTATCGATGGGGTTCGGTTCTAAAAATTATTATGAAGAAAAATGTATCCATTCATATGCCCATGTACGGATGGCGACACTTTTTCCCATCCGCAAGAAAAGACTGGACTGTGTTATTTTACACAATCTCAAGCAAGGGAATTCAATTTGTATCTGAAACCATATTCTGTGTACATATCACAAATAAAGTTCTTTTAACATTTCACTCTCACAATATGCCAGTCAAAGCCGTGCTGTGGCGGTCCCATTTGTAGAAAAAATAATTTGACTGAATTCTCGGAAATGTATGTACGTGTGTGTGACTGAACACTTTAAGTTAGGGATGAGACAACCCGGCATGTCTGTGATTAAGTCCCGGTCACTGGCAATCATTAAATCACACAGTGACTGCATATTTGAAGCAACAGTGTGATTTGATGACTGCCAGTCACTGTGACTTAATCACAGTTACGCCGATATGGTCAATCACAGTTACTAAATCACGGGTACGCAGATAAAGCTCATCTCTTATTTTTAGGCCAAAAGTGGTCGTGTTTTTTGCAGGTTTCATAGCCACAAAAATCATAGAGTAAAGAGAGATAGAGGGGAAGATTGAGACGGCTCTCAAAATGAGGCGCTGTTAAGTAACAGTACGAGTTGAGATACATTTAAAATGTTGCCAGCGATTTCAACATGTTGCTAAGGTCTTATAACACAGATAGGAAAACACGGTGGTTAGAGCGAGACGGACATTGTCTTGACTGTACTCAGAGAGCGATAATAACAAAAAAAAGCTGATTATTTCGCTGTTAAGTTTGTTGTGAGAGCGACAATAACAAAGAACAGCTGATTATTTCGCTGTTAAGTTTTGTGGCGGCAGAGCAATCTTTTCCTCTAGAAATATTTACTCTATGCAAAAATCACACCAGATTCAGCAATCCCACTACAGTGAAGGAGAAATGACTTTCGCTGTGAGTGCAAGTTGGCAGAATCGCTTAACTCTTCTAAACATACATACAATCAATCAATCAAGACAGATCACTTATGTGCTTGACTTCCTAGCCATCAAGAGGCAGATTATATGGCATCTCGTCTTCAAATTCTATTAAATTACTTATTATGTACATAAATATATAAAATGCTATCTGGAACCCGAACCCGAACCGGAACCCCGGTTCTCAATTTGAAGGGAACCGGTTGTGGAACCGAACCCCCAGAGTAGGGTAAGGGTTCGAACCCCGAACCGAACCCCAGTCAAAATTAAAGGGGTTTGCAGCCCTGATATATATATATTATATAAAATCAATAAAAATATTTTAGAAAAAAACTAAGTTTTTAAAAATGATTTTTGTCTTTTTTTTAGGGTAATTTGCCATAAATTTTAGAAAGAATTGTCTGAATGTCTAGAAAAAGAGCCATATTTTCTGAAAATACTTTCTAATTCTTAGGGCATTTCACCCTGAAAATTACAAAAAATTGTCTGAATGTCTAGAAAAGATCCATATATTTAAGAAAATACTTTCTAATTCTTAGGACATTTCACCATAAAATTTAGAAAGAATTGTCTGAATATATAGAAAATGAGCCATATAATTTAGAAAACACTTTCTAATTCTTAGGGCATTTCACCCTGAAATTTTGAAACAATTGTCTGAATGTCTAGAAAAAGAGACATATATTTTAGAAAATACTTTCTATTTTTTAGGGCATTTCCACCCTAAATTTAAGGAACATTGTCTAAATTTTTTAGAAAAATTGCCTTATAATTTACAAATACTTTTTCTATTTTGTAGGGCGTTTTACCCTAAATTTAAGAAAAAAATTTCTAAAAACTAAGGTGAGTTGCCTTTGGCCCTTTTTTTAGTGCGATTTTCTAAATATTAGGGCGAAATTGGGCCTTTTTAGGGCGAGTTGTTTTTTGAGTGCAGCACCCCAACAGCACACATTTTTGTACTCATTTGGATTATTGAGAGTATGCACTAGTATACTATATAACGTTGACTTAATCAGAATTTTAATAATTTGGTGTGCAAAAATAATTTTTTTGTTATTACAATTTCAAAATTATATAAAATTTTTACACTTGAAAAGTGTATATTAATTTGCCAAGTTTGTAACGCATAGAAATATTCATCCATATAATCGTCGATCAAAAAACTACTTCTAGTGAAAAAACGTATTCAGTTTTTCTTTTTTTGGTTGTTGGTTGGTTGGCCACCATTTGTCGACTTTTTTCAACCAATAAACAAATAAACTATTGCATATAGCTGCCATACGACCGATCGGTTGGAAAATGTGTTTTGCTAAGAAAAGTTTTTTTATGGTATCAAATTTTTATTATCTATGATTTAAAAATTTTGAATATCTGATATCTATATCCTATATATATTTTTCCAGTTAAATCAGTTGGAGTAAAGTTTTTCAAGTGTATTAAAACTTCGGCACTGTCGAAGTTAGCTTTACCTTCTCGTTTTTTATCTTTGTGTATTGTTTTTTTGAGACTTGCAAGGGAATTCTCTTTGACTCGTAAAAATATTTTTTGTTATCCTTGATTTCCCTCCTCTATCCTTTAACTTCGATCTTATTATAAAAGCAACACTTCTATCCTTTAAATTTGACCTAATAACCAAATTTTTTTATAAAAATAACATTTCTATCCGGTTTGTTGGTGTTCATCTTATTAACACTATAAGGAGAAAGAAAACATTTATATACCTTTTGTTATATGTTTTTTTTGGTTTGAATCATTCTAAATTTCCGAAAATAAATAAATGCTACGTACTTCTTCCCATAGTTTTTCTCTCTTCCATGATTGGACATAATCAGAAAATAGTTATCCATTCCGATCATCCGGTTTCTCACTGAGATCTTTAAATTCTGGCAATTCAAATTTCCAAACTGACCGCGACATACTGTTGCTGGATAAAAACTTTATATTTTTAAGTAGTTACTTGTGACCTTTTCGCTGCATTGCTTATTGACCATAGCCAGTTCTAAACCAGACCATGTGAAATTCAAGGTTTGCCTCTCCAGTTTTAAATTGCTCTGTGTATATATATAATAGCCTATTTCCACTGGCACATATATGTACATTCGAAATTTGTACATTTTCAATTTTTAACCATTAAATTCGCGTTTTTTTCAACAAGTGCGACGTCAATGCAAACATAATTGCTAAACTTACCCAAACATTGGTCAACTTTCACTTTTCGGCTAGAATGTTTTATTTGCTTTGGATTTTTAATATTTTCAAATGTACATATATGTGCCAGTGGAAATAGGCTATTAACAATAGTCCCGAACACACGTTTGGGGTAGCACACGAGTGATGTAGTTGTGCACCTAAAATTTTAGTTTTTTTTGCCTTCACTCAATTTTTTTTTTGACACGCACCTGTGTGAGTCTCAGTTAGTTTGTTATAACACTTTTCAACGAATATGACTGTTTCGTCTGTCTCTCCTTGACGATATCTTATTTTTATGGAGTAGTTGCCCTCGTCAAGGTTGATTAATACGTCCATTGGATTGGCGAAATTATTCTTCCCTACTCTCACACACAATCCACATTTCTATATACATGTCCAATTTTGGATGGGAGCTTTAATGTGTTAGTAAATCTGTGGATATTTTTTTGTTTGGGGCAATAAATTACACAGGATTTATTTTCCTTGTGTCTCAATACCTTAGTTGAGAATTTAAAAAAGTACCAACTGACATTCTACAGCAAGAATAATATTGTCTGTATCATTTCGTTAGTAATCATACTGTCCTGCCTTCCATGCCGAACTCGGCAGTTGCCTCAAAACACCACGCGGAAACTCAACTCTGCTCGAACTTGGGAATTTCGGTCAGGCCATTGCTTATAAGGTTCAAAACGTCGATTGACTTGTAACCATAGATTTATCGAAACAAACTTTCAAGGAAAATCCCTGTGGTCTCTGGTCTGATACTGGACAATTTCTCCATGGGCATTTGATTTAACTCAAACACCCATTGAAAACATACTAATTTTTGCTCTCCCAGTCTTCGATGTCTTTAATGAATCGAATTCATTTTGAAATGCTATGATACTTTGAAGTTCCATTTGGAAGATTCAGTGTAAAAATTTTCCGGAAAAGAGTTACTCCTAAATTGAAATGGTTTACGTTTCTACTACCTTAGGTACCCCACTCACACAACCACCCTCTAATTTTTGTCCCTTGAAGTCTCTGACTTTCCCTGAAGGATTTCGACAAACGATTTCCGGTTCGTGATCTTTCCTTCCATTCTCCCCAATAAATGTAATGTTTTTAAATGTGTCTATAATAAAACTCTATTCCGATTTATTTGTTTTTTTTTTGGCCACGGAATCGTGTATGTGGGCTGTGGGTTTTTCCTATATACTGTTTTGCAGGTATTTTCCCGTAGAACAAGGGCGGAAAATTGTGCCAGATTTTTCTGTGGGACACTTCCCTAAGATAATTTAGAAGTGGGCCCTCGCGCAAGATAAAAGCGGCCGCCGGTAGTTCGATTTTTAGAAACACAAGTTTTCCTTAGATTCAGTGTACCCGAATTCATTCGCTTTGTTAACAGCACGTTTCGAAAACTTTTGCCAAGTTATTTAGCGATATGAGGTTCGGGACGTTAAGCCAGTTTTCACTCCCCCATAAGCTATCGCTTCTGTAGGAGTGAATCAGCCATGGCAGTCTCGCAAGTTTATTTGGGGACCTCTATTTCAATCAAATCTGGTGTGTACTATGCAATAACGGTCACCTCCGCGATCAATAGGGGGGGCAGAGAACTGCCAAAGGTCTCTCTCCGTGGCTACGAGAACTCTCGTTCTAGAGAGCAAAAGGTATTGTGCGATTTTCTTTGTTGTACCAAGCGAATCAAGCACCCGGCACAAGAGGGGGTATCAACTGGTCGACTCTGTTACAGAGGTATGAATTAGTTGATACCCGTGTAATCTTATTTCGATGAAGATATGGGAAACGGACAAACATAATTTCCCAGAGTCCCGTGGAAATTACACTATGGGCTTTATTTTTCTGCATAGGTCAGCAAAATTACGATAGAGGCACCCAAAGCTTCGCTCGTAACCTGACCCTTGCACAAAGGGAGGGCGTAAGAACAGAAGCTAGAACCGTGCTAGTCTACAGTTCCCGGTCAGCCGTGTTCACCGTCTGTTCCGCAAAGGCAATAATGCTAAGCGCGTTGGTGCCGGTGTTCCAGTCTACCTGGTCGCTGCCATGGTGCACTTGACCGCTAAAGTTCCTGAGCTGATTGGAAATGCTGCCCGCGACAACAAGAAGACGATAATCATCCCTCGTCATTCGCAATTGGCGAAAACAGCGCTAGCGAATCGCTACCGATCAGTGGTCAGCGCGTAGCTAGCTACTTGTAGTCAGTTTCGTAGCTAGCTCCAGCAGTAACACTTGTAGTCAGTATCGTATTCGCTCAAAAAATATTAAAAAATTAAATATTATTTAATATTATTTTTATTTTTTGTCTTTTAATTTTTTTACGAGTTTATTTATTTATGCGTTTTTCCTTGATGTGTTAAGTTTTCCGAAGCTGATTCTGCAACAAAAATTATAGTATTAACAAATTAAGTATTTATACCTACAAACTAAAATGCTTTTCCCATCTTACCTTTAATCTCATCCATGTATTGTTTACTCGGCCTTTCCTCTGAAATGTATGAATTTAAATTATTTTTATTTCTGTCTTTTTTGAGCATAATATACATAAATACTTACGTTTTCCGTCGATGCAATATGCGTTCACCTTAGCGTCACGAAATTAACTAACTTTTGCCAAAAAAGTAGATATAGAAAACGCAATGCAAAGAAGACACCCGAATAAAAGCGGGATAGCAAATGTATTTTGTTATTGTTTTTTGTCTTTTACCTTGTCGCGCCGCGCTTACGCCATAAACTTTCGGTGCACAAAATATTATAGGGTATCGTGGGGTTTTATAATTCTCCCTTGCAAACACTTTTCTTATTTTACTTTTGGCAAAAATCATAATCTTATAATCTGCTGTTATAGAACGATCGGGGGATAATAATTTTATTCCTTAAAAAAATTATAATTATATAAATAATAAACTGCTATTCTTTCAATGTTTTTCCTTACATTAAATTCTCATATAAATAATAAAGTATTAAAGCAATTTATATATAAATACCCTTCAGTTCCAGCAGGACCAATTGATCCCTTTCATGGCTGAACTCATGGGTGAATTCAGAGCTGAGTTGGCGCTGCAAATTCATGACCGATATTCTGCTCATATTCGCAACTCAAATGATGTGGCGAAAAATCAGAATTTATTATAAAGTTCAGTATATATATAAATAATTAATTATATGAATAATTATTTTATTCAAATAATGATATATTATTTATAAAATAATTATTGTAATTTTTGTGCCTAAACATAACAAAAAATGATCGAAAAAAAAAGCTTTTCAAAAAATTATTTTTTTTTTAAAATACCCATTTGGAACAAAATTGAAAAATAATGGTTAATTAAAAAAAAATAGGTGGTTAATTTTAACTTTTTTTTAAATTTTGTTGTTATTTTAAAAAAGTACTTGAATAATGCTTTAAAATGTCATATTTAAAATTTAAAATCGATAAAGTTTAATTTTTTAATTATTATTATTAATTCAATATTTCCTAAAGTTATTTTTGTCCCACTATCATATTTACATTTATAGGAAATGACCAAAGCTTTTCAAAAAAAATTAAATTTTTTTTTTAAATACCCATTTGGGACAAAATTGAAAAATAACGGTTAATTTTGGAAAATATGGGGTAAATTTTAATTTTTTTTTTTTTTTTTTTTCAAAAAGTACATGAAAATGCTTTAAAATGACATACTCACAATTTTAAATCAATAAAGTTTTGTCATAGTTATACGATTTTAAAAATACCAATGTCACTTAAAATGTCAAAACTTCCACCCCCTACAGTTTTTATACACTTGAAAAGTGTATATTAATTTTCCGTAGTTTGTAACGCATAGAAATATTCATTTCCGACCCCATAAACTATATATATTCTTGATCAGGACAACAAGCTGAGTTCATTTCCGCTTGTCCGTCCGTCCGTCTGTCCGTCTGTCTGTCTGTCCGTCTGTCTGTCTGTCTGTTTCTACGCAAACTAGTCCCTCAGTTTTGAAGCTATCGAGCTGAAATTTTGCACAGAGTCTTCTTTTTGCTGCACGCAACTAATATGTCGGAACCGGCCGGATCGGATGACTATATCGTATAGCTGCCATAGGAACGATCGGTCGGAAAATAAGTCTTAGTGAGAAAAATTTTTTGTTTTCCATCGTAGCGTCACCAATCTTAGAATATATTAGTTTTACATGCTTCCAGATAATACTAAACAAATTTATCAAAATCGGATGACTATATCATATAGCTGCCATAGGAACGATTGGACAAAAAACTAGCTCTAGTGAGAAAATCTTTATTGTTTTTCATCAGACGACACCCATCGTGGTATATTTTAGTTTTGTATGCCTCCATACAATTCAGGAAAAATTGATCAAAATCGGATGACTATAGCATATAGCTGCCATACGAGCGGTCGGTCAAAAAACAAGTTCTAGTGAGGAAAACTTTTTGTTTTCCATCGTATCGTCACCAATCTTGGTAGATATTAGTTTTATATGCTTTTTTTTTTTTTTTTTAAATTTATCAAAATCGGATGACTATAGCATATAGCTGCCATAGGACCGATCGGTCACAAAATGTGTTTTACTAAGAAAAGTTTTTTTTATGGTATCAAATTTTTATTATCAATGAATTAAAAATTTTAAATATCTGATATCTATATCTTATATATATTTTACCGGTTAAATTAGTTGGAGTAAGTTTTTCAAGTGTATTAAAACTTCGGCACAGTCGAAGATAGCTTTGCCTTCTCGTTTTTTAATGAGTTAATATTTTGGGAATTTATTACCTTCATATAGGATAACATGAAGCCAATCCAAAAATTTTCATTTTTTGATTGGGACGTTTGAAAAGAATGCCCCATATATATAAATAATTAATTATATGAGTAATTATTTATTTAAATAATAATAATATATTTTTATTAAAATAATTGTTGTAATTTTTGTGACTTCACATAACAAAAAAGAGAGAGAGAGAGAGAATGCTGCACGCTGACTCTCTCACTGCAACGTAGGCCGAAAAAAAAACAACGAAGCAAACGGAATGCAAAAGTGTTCCCGACGTCAAGATGTATCTATTATGAGGTGAGGCACTTAGCAAAATATGTAAACTCAAAAGCTTTAGGTAACTGCGCAAGAGTAAGACAGACAACATTTGCATGAAAGTGTGTGTGTGTGGCTGCCCTGCAGTTCGCTTCACTAATGATTCACTTATGATTCACCGATGCATCACTCATGGGTAGCTATGAATCACCGGTGAATTGCTATGAAAAGAAGTGGTGAATTTAACACGGCATGTCCTAGGCGGTCACGCATGAAGGGAATCATCTGTGAATCAATGGTGAATTCATTGATAAGGTCATGGGTGATTCCTCATGACTTCTTTGAAAAGTCACCGATGATTCCTTGGTGACTTTTGCAAAGAAGTCACAGTTGAATCACCGATGACTTTCGCAATGAATTCACCGATGATCATATAAGATTTTTCAGTTATTTTCATTAATAATTCACCTCCAATTTTTCCCTATTCAAACTTCAAAATACGCTATACTTTTTATATTACATTTATTTTCACTTTATTCAATAAATTATATTTAATTTTTAAACAAAAATAATTAAATATCTAAAAATACACATAATAATAATAATAATTTGTGTCAAAATAAATAAATAACAAGATTAAAAATCATATAAAATAATTTAATACTGTTATTTATTTATTATGTTTTTAACTATTGCATCGTACGCAATACGTTGCCTTGCTCTGCAGCTTCTCCGCTTTCTGTGTTGAATCGCTCTGCTGAACTTCTTCTGTAATAAAGTAGTATTAGTATAATTTAATTTTAGAAAAATGTATATGCAAACTTACCTTAGATGGCTGACAAAAAATTCACTTACCTGAAATCAATTATTATTTTTACACAAAAAATGCAACAGAATGAATATTTTTTTAAGCAAAACAACTTCACGCGCCGGCGGCAAAAATCAAATGCTCAAACTTCTAGATTTTTCTGTGCAAGTAACGCATTGTGTGAGGGAGGGGAAGGGCAAGCGTCAAACGCAAAACACATCGGCAGTCAACGTTTGCCGTTAATCCTTTCTTCTTTGTGTCATTCTCTTTCGGCGCCCAATATGTTTTTTTAATACCCTAAGGTACTGCAAGGCATATCCGACTTTTAAAAGTATTTGTAAAATATATTTATAACCCATAAATAAATTGTGGATTTCGGGGTAATAAAAATAAAAAGTTATTATAGAACTATCAATCCAACTACCTGTCCAAACCTCTAATTTAAAAATTCAAAAATATTTACACAATTTATAGTTTCAATGCTCGCACATTTTTTAAGGGTATACAAAGTTCATCATTCGGCTTCAGTAAACTGCAAATTATTTTTTTTTGGGTTCAAGTAGGCAAAAATGCAACAACAATTACACACATCGAATTTTGCTTTGCCGACGTCGACGTCAAATTTGCCGGCCGCGACTGCACATGTTTTTTTCGGTTGCTGTAGGCAAAATTGCAACAACAAAACACACACAGAATTCTCTTCTGCCGACGTCGGCGTCAAAGCAGAATGGTGAATAAGTGATGAATTTGACGAGAAGTGAATTCTGGAACTGAAGGGTGTGTGTGCGCTAATCTCTTTGAGATGCGTTTGTGTGTGTAAGTCGTACGCGCATACATGTGCGCATGGAGAACAGCCGTGCGTGGACCAACCGTTCATGTCAAGTGTTAGCTGCACACTGACAATATGTAAGCTGTGAAACTTGAGCTTTTGTCTAAGTGCCTCACCTCCATAGATACATCTTGCCCGACGTGTGCCGAGTTCTTCTTTGTTGTGTGCTGCAGCACACTCGCAAAAACAACGCGAAGCTAAAACAATATTCGTCGTTTACGAACAAGGCAAAATCGCTCTCAGCTGCCTTGCGAAAACGAACGTTTCCGATTATTTTTCACAGTGTTTAAACATGAGGCATTTCTCTGTGCTTTAGTTCGTCGCGTTTTGTCTATTCTCTGTGCAATTGATTTTGATATTCAACTGTGAAACACGTGCTTTGACAAAAATTTTAATTAAACGGGTAAATCCTTTGATTTATGATAATAATACAACAAATAAAAACTTAAATAGTTGATTATTAGTGAGCCTATTCACTATTCACAAATAATAAAGTCCAATTAAGTTAATTTACTTGCGAAAATTAAATTTGGGCTGTAAATTTCGCGAGTCTTTTTGTGGCCACTTCGTGGCCACAATAAACAAATTTCATATATATTATAGGAGACCATGCAATCGCTTTCATATGACAGTGTATTTATGCATTAGCATTCACTGTCCAAACACGTAGAAAAAAAAAAGTAGTAAGGAGTATATGAAAACATATTCTTTGTTGAGTGGCAGGCTGTAGCACTAGTCCACAATACCTGACTCCAGCAGCAACTAAATATGAAATCAATATTCTCAATTAGGAGCTAATAAAAATTTCTTTATATTCTAAAAGACACGAAGTTCAGCTGACAAATATAAAGCAAAAGACAACATATATTCATCCTGTCACTCACGATCCATTAAAAGTTTTCAAAACGCTTTATAAAGCTAGGAAAATAAATGATTAAGCGACAGAAGGGAAGGGATAAGGGTTGCTTAGGCCACAGACTTAATTTAGAAAGTGCTGTTGATTCCATAAACAACGAGAGGGTGTGACTGCCCCAATAAATATTTTACTGGCTGGCCGTAGCAATAAAATCCACGTTAAACCGAGACTCCAAGTAAAATATATGCTGGCAAAAGCAGAAACACTAGGGATTAAATGGTTTCAGACAAGGTTAGATCACGGAACTATATCTATGAACAGATTTATAGTATCTCCAGTTGATCATGCTAAAACTCATGAGTTAATTGACAATATTTAATTCTAGGAAATAACGCTAAAACCAACTTTTATTTCTCCATAGAACTAAAACAATTAACAGGACAAGGGGTTAAGACGAAATCAAACGATATTTATTGAGTTTTGAATCAGGTGTTTATGATCCGTTGAATATTTTGTTTTGTAGGTCGGGGCTTGCCGGACAGAGCTACCAAATATGGCAGCTTCTGGCCCCAAAGTTGGTCGCCAAATAAAATTATAATATAGATTATAATTCTGTAACATACAACGTTGTTGTTTGCCATAGTGTGCAAGAGATGGACTCGTAGCTGTATAGCATAACGAACAGTTGCATCCTAACCGAGCAGATGGAAGAAGTAGACATATGCGGAACCCGTGCTTGATCCGGCTATCTTCGTCGGCAATATGGGGGAGGACCAATTAATGTTACCGCAGGCTACGCGCTCGTTGATTGGGCATTATCATCTAATTTTTATATTTAAGGGTTGTTTTGGGATTACTAGGGTAAACGAAGCCTATCATTTAGTCAAAGAATATTTAATAATGGGTATGGGAGCGGGCATAAGAAAGAAAAGGAAAGAAAGTTTGTTCAGAAAGCCATCTTAGTGTTTAGGCCACGCTTAGGTCTTATTCAGCGGCCATGTTCCCCACCCTACCATGATCACCAGGGGCATGTATGAACTGGTGTCCATTGGTGATCCCTAGAACACTACGCGTTGTTCACTTTATCCCATGGCGGCGCATTATGATTTCGGAAGAAAAAGGTTAACTTATCTGGACTTCATTATAATTTTATTTATTACTTCATAATTCTAACGGACTAAACATATCAAGGAGAGAACTGGTTTTGAGAAAAAAAGTCTAAAAATAATTTTAAAGAGCTAATATTTAAAGGGGATCAATTAAGTCTAAGCATTATTTATATTTTGTTGAAGCGGAGGAATTCAACCTTCTTTCCAAACATTATTCTTATTATTCCTGAAATCTATTACTAATTGTAGTACTTAAGGGCAAATTCATTATAAGCACAAGTGAAATTAAACGAAAAGGAAGCTGCAAAATTAAAGGTTAATTAATTATAAATGACAGTTCGCCATTAATTGTAGGTTAACATATTATTAGGTAGTATTAGAAAATAAGAATTAAATTAAAAAATAGAATTTAAAATATTAAATAGGCGTCATCGCCAATTATAAGCCATTAGGTTTCGCTTAACGAGGTACTACTGTACGCAGCCAAACAGCTGGCTTGATTTTGGTAATAAGCCCAACAGCAAGCAGAAATCTTCCGTTGGTTTTGAGTGGTTTTGTTTTGATTATCAGCAGCGATTTAACGGCGGTCCACGCCGACGCTTAGCGAGCCAAATGTGTGTGGGTGAGAGTCATCTTGAGAGAGTAACGCAATCTTCTCTTATTGGTTTGGCAGGCTTATTCTTAAAGTTCTCTTAAGGCTTGCAAGGCATTTGCTTTCATGTTGTGTATGCTACGATCTCTTTTTAAATATTTAAAGAAATTGCAAGCTAAAATCATCAAAATGCAATTTTGGCTGAGTAAGGGCGTTTCATGTTAACTGCGCGTACTTGGCCAAAATATATGATTCTTAACTATGGCCTCATGGGCGACCACTTACGTTTTCAGATTGATCCAACGGGGAAAGGCCTTTCTCCAGATGATGATCAGCTGTGATGTTAAATTTTGCTTTGGGGGGTTTTAAATGTTTTTAGATTGTTTACGAATTTTTTTGTTTTTGTATTGGACTAAGAGAGCACAAACACACTTAAGCACGTGTAGCCAAAAGAGATGGTTATGTACACTATGGCTTTTACGGGCTCCATGAGAGCATTATGGCAATTTGGCCATCAACTTTTCTTTTGATGGGTATACTAATCCGCTTCTTTCTTTTCATTTCATTAGCTTATGCTTTTTTATACTCTGTACCGAAGGTACAAAGAGTATATTGGGTTTTGCAAAATGTATGTAACAGCCAGAAGGAAGCATCTCCGACCCTATAAAAGTATATATATTCTTGATCAGCATCAACAGCCGAGTCGATATAGACATGTGAGATGGTAAGAGATAGAGGTTTGAGGTGTTTTTTTTATATATATATCTTCTACAATTTTGGAGTTAGGTTGTTCGAACCTTCTAGACATATATTCTACTCATAATTTATTATGGAGGCCCCATACATCGTTTTCCGATCAGATGAACGATAGTAGAGTTGCCACCCCCGCAATTTGAACGAGAGCGTAAGTTGAAGTCGGCCCTGCTCGACTTCGATATACCCGTTACTCAGGGTAAGGTTTATTTAGGAATATTTTATTAGAGAGTGGGAGAGATGAGTTTTTTTCAAAATTGCGGGGGAGGCAACTCTACTATAGCATCTGATCGGGGGAATGATGTATGGCGATCATAAGTAATGAGATTAAAATAAGTCTAGAAGTTCCTTCAGTTGATTTGGATCGATAGGTAATGATGATTAAAATATATGTCTAGAAGGTCCGAACAATCTCTTTTCAAAATTGTGGGAGATATGAGGTTTTTTCAAATTGCGGGGCGGGAGGGCGTGGCAAAAAATTTGAAACAAACTTGATCTGCGTGCAGACAATACTAGTCTACACTGAAAAAATGGTAGCTCTAGCTCTTATAGTCTCTGAGATCTAGGTGTTCATACAGACGGACGGACAGACGGACAGACGGACAGACGGACAGACAGACAGACGGACAGACGGACAGACGGACATGTCTATATCGACTCGGCTATTGATGCTGATCAAGAATATATATACTTTATGGGGTCGGAGATGCTTCCTTCTGCCTGTTACATACATTTGCACGAACTTAGTATACCCTTTTTACTCTACGAGTAACGGGTATAAAAACACCTCAAATATCCCTCATTTTTGGAGTTAGGTTGTTCGAACCTTTTAGACATATATTCTACTCATCATTACTTCTCGAACCCCTATACATTGTTTTCCGATCAGATAAACGATAGTAGAGTTCCCACCCCCGCAATTGGGAAAATACCTCAAATATCCCGCAATTTTGGAGTTAGGTTGTTCGAACCTTCTAGGCATATATTCTACTCATCATTACTTATCGAGCTTCCATAGAATTTTAGAGTTAGGTGTTTCGAACCTTCTAGACATATATTCTACTCATCATTACTTATCGAACCCCCATACATTGTTTTCCGATCAGATGAACGATAGTAGAGTTGCCACCCCCGCTATTTGAAAAACACCTTAAATATCCCGCAATTTTGGAGTTAGGTTGTTGGAACCTTATAGGCATATATTCTACTCATCATTGCTTATCGAGCTCCCATACATCGTTTTCCGATCAGATGAACGATAGTAGAGTTGCCACCCCCGCAATTTGAAAAACACCGCAAATATCCCGCAATTTTAGAGTTAGGTGTTTCGAACCTTGTAGGCATATATTCCACTCATCATTACTTATCGAACCGCAATAACTTGTTTTCCGATCAGATGAACGATGGTGGAGTTGCCACCCCACAATTTGAAAAAAATCGAATATCTTCCACAATCTTAAAGACAGATTGTTTGAACCTTTTAGGGATATATTTTAATGGTCATTACTTATCGATCCACCATACACCGTTTCCAGATCAGATTAACGATATTTGAGTTATAAGAAAATCAAATAAGTACGCTGGGCAGCACTTGCGCAGTTTGTGTGACCCCACACTTTAAAGTTATTAGTTATATACAAACAGGTACAGAGTATATTACAGTCGGGCTTGACCGACTTTCTTACTTGTTTTTACTTATTTTCTTTAAACACTATCCGAGGGGGGCTCCAGGGTGTGCACTGGGCTTTTGGTAGCAAACTATTGCTTCATTTCACTACACTAGGTTATGTTGTTGGGTAGTAGATGGCCATTCAAGGGTTTTCCTTAGGCATATGTTGAGGTCAGCTGGAGATCGACTTTTCGGCCACTTAGGCGGTTTTAAGCACCCAATCAGGGTTTTGCTGGCGGGCTAAAGTTCGGCAACTAGCAATCTGGGACTAGGGGCCAGACCTTAATTATGGAATGAGCGGTACCACGAAAAGGTGATTAGAGTAAGGCTATGGGATGAATGATCAGTATTTTTAGTTACCATTAATTGGCTGGCAACCAAATAATTGTTTGCCGTATGATGCGGCTGACAGAGCAGCTCCTCCACGAGGTTAGGGACGCAGACCAATTTCAGACTTGTCCTTTGCCTGGATTGGTTTGATTATCTATAGAAAGTTCAAAATTAGCTCACACAGCTTGATCCAACAAATGAGTAACTCACCGATTGAGGCTAATTTCGTTTTGGGTATAATGCCAAAAATGACGCTCATTAACGCCCAAAAAAAAAGATGCGATTTTACTGCACTTTAGCGCGGCTGCAGCGGCAGCAAATATTAAATGCCACAAATTCTTTGCTGCTCGGGTTACTGGGATTTTAGCAAATTTATTGAACCCTCGTGGGTTAGGTTAAACACGGATTTAATTAATTTTTCCGCTGTCACGTCTGCTTGGCTTGAAATCTTTTTTGGAAAGAGCGTGTTGGATGGATGACGAGAGGGGATGCATTTTTCGATATGTAATCGCTGAGGTGCATTTCGAATAGGTCGAGTGGCTAAATGATCGGTGGCGCTAGTAAAATTTAATTAACTAAAAGAGAATTAATTTAACTAAATTTAACTAATTCACTCAAGGGTCGTCAGCAGCTGCCGTCTTTTCTATTCAGATTATTAATATAAGACAGAGAACTGATGGATAAAATCTAAGGAATATAGTGCCACTGATATTGCATACTTTTAGGCGGATAATTCTATTTTGGTTTGACAAGCGCTTCTACAAGTCCCCCCGGCCAAAATCACACTAGGGGGGTAGCATCAAGGGTGATCCACGCTTGGCACTGGCTTAAGTGTTTGATGTCCTTCGCGTGTAATTTACCGACTAATTTTCCTTGCATGTCTTCTAAATCGTAGTAACTCTGACCTAATTTGCGCCTTATTCGAGCTTTTACGAAAGTCGGTGCCAATTTCGCATTAAAGCCTTTTACGAAACTACTCTGTTGAAAGTTTCTTCGGAAGACTTCTTGGCCGACCACAAAAGAAACATTACTACTTCGCAAATTGTATACCTACTGCCTTGTTTCGCATTATGTCAAAGGAGTCGTCCTTGTTGAAAGAAACAGAACGATCTTCCAACAAATTTAATTCACGCAAAAGATTGTATGCTGAACCGTCGGTGACCATGTGCTGGCCAAAAACTAACCGGTATGGGCTATTATTAACTACACTATGCCAACTAGAACGCAGCGAGCAACAAATTCTACTCAAGTTTTCGTCCCAGTTTGACTGGTTGGGATGTATGTAAGCCTTGATGGCTGCTATAACCGATCTGTTAACGCGTTCCGATGCGTTGGCTTGGGGTGAGTATATAGCAGTGTACGAATGAGTAATACGATACTTCTGCAATAAATCGTTGAATGCATGAGATCTAAACTGCACGCCGTTGTCTGAAAGAATCGACTTAGGCACTCCGAAGCAGTGAAAAAGTTCTTCTTCAAGATATGGTAAAATTGCATCTGTAGTAAATTTCTTAACGGGTTTAAGAAACAGGAATTTGGTGAAGTGGTCTAGAACTACAAGTATGCCTATGTGGCCAGACTTCGACCTAGGGTATAATCCTAAACCGTTGCGTCTCTGCTGTTTTTTCTAAAGGAGGTCTTAAAACTTTATTGGGGGATTTGGTGCTTTTACAGATGTCACACTGATTGATGTATTCTTTAACATCAGTCACCAGGTTAGGCCAATAATAGTAGCGTCTCACCCTTTCGAGTGTTTTGTTGATACCGTGAGAAGACAAGGGATCATTGTGGCAGCTATTTTTAAGGCCAACGGCACCAATTCACGTAGCGCCACAATTTCCAAACTAAATCATCTGCTATCCTATCTCAAGAAGCATGCTCAGTTTGGCGATAAAGGAATCCCTCTTTCACCTTTATATCGGGCAAATGGTTTTGGTTCTGGCAATTAGATCCTTGTAACCAGAAGTCTCAAAATGAGGGGATTTCAAATCTATGAACTGATCGGCGTCTATAGTAGATAAGTCCTCACAATAAGTTCGCGATAACGCATCTGGTACGACGTTTTTTGTCCCCTTGCGATGCTGTATCGTAAAGGTATAAGTTTGCTGCTTGAGTGCCCAACGAGCTAACCGAGTTCCGAGGTCTTTTTGCGACATGAGCCACTTTAAGGACGCATGGTCGGTAATTACGGTGAATGGATGGCCTTCTACATATGCCCTAAATTTCTTTATGCTCAATATCGCTGCCAAGCACTCTTTTTCAGTAACCGAGTAGTTACGTTGGCATTTATTGAGTTTTTTGGACATATAAGCAATCGGGATTTCATCTCCATCCTTGCTTATCTGCATAAGAACTCCTCCGATTCCGGTGTGACTTGCATCACAGTGAATGTATGAGTCTGTAAGCGGAGTAGCTAAGGAAGCGTAATTTTTAATGAATTTCTGGTACCAACCAGTCATAACGAGAAATCGGCGAAGTTGCTTCAGTGAGCGAGGGGCTGGGTACTCAGAAATAGCTTGGATTTTATCTGCGTCCATTGAAATGGAACCATTCCCGACTACGTGACCTAAATATTTCACTTCTTTCACGCAAAACTGACTTTTCTGTACGTTAATAGTAAGTCCAGCTTCGGATAGACATCGGGATATCTCTTTTAAAACATCGAGGTGGCATTCAAAGGAGTCAGAGACGATTAGCAAATCGTCTAAATAGACGAATACTTCGGAATTTGACGGGGATTACTCGATCCATCAGTTTAGACATGGTCGCGGTCGCATTGGTAAGGCCAAAAGGCATTACAGTGAATTGATAAAGTGCCCTACCTGGCACGGTAAAAGCCGTCTTATCACGCGAACTTGGCTGAAGGGGGACCTGCCAGTAGGCGTCCTTTAGTCAATACTAGTGATGAACTCGGCCTTTGGTAATCGGCTCAATAATCCATCTAATATGGGAGTAGGATAAGCGTCTTTGCGAGTTGCTAAATTGACCTGTCGGGTGTCTAGGCAGAGACGAAGTTTGCCTGGCTTATTCACCAGGACGATCGAAGGAGACCATAAGATTTCGGATTCTTCGATTACTCCTAGAGTAATCATTCGATCCAGCTCTTCATAAACTAGTTTTACCATTGCTGGAGAAATAGCGTAATGCCGCTGTTTGATAGGCTTGGCATCGCCAACGTCAATCACATGTGACAACAGGGAAGTTTTTCCGAGACCTTTATCGCCAAACGAGGGAAAACTGCGAATAACGATTTCTAAACTTCGTTGCTGGGATTCGGACAGGGGTCTAAACCGATTCGAGTCTAATTCAGACATATTAGGCGTCGTGGTTCTGTTAGACAAGTCTGAAGGTAACAATTGAAAGGCTTTCCAAAAATCTATTAATAAATATAATGGCTGTACCAATATGGGTATCACGTAAAAAGTAATCAATTCGGTCTGATCGTTGTAGCAAATTTTAGTTCGTATTTTTCCTACAATGCCTTGAGTTTTTCCATCTGCGGTACGCACAGTGGAAGAAACGGGCTTTAAAGGTGTATTTTCATTAATAAGCTCTTTGGCAAAATCTCCACCGATGCAGATTATCGATGCGAGAGTATCCATTAACCCGAAAACAGATTTTCCTAATAGTTTTACTTGAGCGTAGGGTCGAACGTCATTGTCCACTATTGCCGATACTAAAGACCTGCGTTCGGATTTGCGAGTTTCTAGGAATCCTATTCCACGCTGTCTGGAACGTGCAGTTCTTTTACTAACTAAGCAGGCGGTTTTAGATTGAAATTGGTTTATACGTTGGTGAAGAGGTAAAGCAGGTAGTGTGGTCAAATCAGGTAAATTTGGAGTAGAAGATGCGACTTCCTCTAGTCCGTGGCTTTCGAGGCAGTCGGTTTGCGTGCACTTTTCATTGGTGCACGAGACGAGAAGTTTTTTGCGCCACCGCATTTGGGACAAGAAGGTCGGTACGTGTCAGCTTTGCCACATCCGTAGCAAAATATGATATGACCTTTTTTCCCGCAATTCCAGCAAAGCGGATCAATTGCTGAGATATCATTCTCACTGATTTCGGATTCGCACTCAGACGAGGTGCGAGGTGCTGCTCGGGGCTTAAACGAGGGTGGCTTTAACACATTTTGCATGAATACCTCTCGGGTACGCACGACATGTCTAAGCTCTGATATTGTGCGGATTTTCGAGTACAGCAATTCGTGCTGTATTTCGGGCAACAGGACCGTACAGACTCCAAAATAGATAGATATCGGCTAGAATGACAATTGACTCGTAATATTCATCGAAAGATTCCCCATCTTTTTGCTTACGACGATCAATGGCGGCTCTTATATTGACGTCGGTCATCTCATCTTTAAAGTGAGTTCGAAAAGCTACGCAAAAAACTTGACCATTCTACCTGACGCACGCTTTTGTGGTATCGCCAGTACCAGGCGTTGGCGCTGCCTTCAAGTACATTGCTAATATGGCACGCTAAAATATCGAAATTGCCATCTAACGTTTGATGAGTTAAAGCCTCAAGTCGATAGATGAAATCGTCTACACTAATTCCGGATCTGCCAGAGAACTTGATTTTCCAATTGCCTATAATTTGGCTAATCCGGTCGGGGCGTAAGTCCGAACTCATTGAGGAATATCTTGGAGCTGGTTGAACAGATGCAGCCCTGAATGGAGTTGGATTTTCTAAGATTGGGAATTGGTTATTCGGGGGATTGCTTGAACTGGCTGGAGCTGAAGGTTGCTCTACTCTAGCGGACATAGCGGACAAAAGACCTTGAAAGCCTTCATTCATGGCATCATCGATTTGTCTGACGGCTGCAGCTTCCATGGCATTAGCTATTGCTTGTTGCATTTGGGTAGCTGAGGGGAACGGGTCTATGCTTGAATTGTTAGATACAGGAGCGTGTTGCTCAGTTGACTGAGTGGTCTCCATATTTTCAGTATTGGTGTTTTCCAATCTTTGTTGGCTCCTAGTAAGTGTCGGCATTGCTGTCGATGGCAAACTCTGGGTCGACTGGCTTAGTTCAGTATTCACTGTAAGGTTTAGTAGGGAGGTTTGCAAACGTGCTTTGCAGACTGGACAAAACTCTCGGTTGGCTACTCTAGTGTTGAAGCACACCCAAAGAAATGTGTGGTTACCACTGGTGGACAACAACTGGGCAGAATATTCGATGGCTCGGAGACAAAGGTAGCAATGTATATCATCTGCTAAGTCGTCACAGCTGCGGGCTCCATACATGACAACTATCGGCCAGTATTAT
Source organism: Lordiphosa mommai (assembly GCA_018904225.1). NCBI lineage: Eukaryota > Metazoa > Arthropoda > Insecta > Diptera > Drosophilidae > Lordiphosa > Lordiphosa mommai. Next base: position 31,930 of record JAEIFT010000839.1, read on the forward strand.
AAGATTTATAGAAACCCAACAACTTTAAGATTGGTGCTAAGGAAAGGTTAAATATTACTTAGCGATTTGCTATGAACAAAAAGAAAGGTATTGAAATAATCTAAAAATTAAAGATATGGTCAAAAATATAAATTCGAAAAAAAAAAATTCATAAAGGATATCCGGAAATCATAATTTGCTTTCATGGGTAAAGATGGAACTATGAAATGAGCTTATGAGAAAAGATAGAAAAGGAGTTTTTTTTTCCCCATTGTGTTGATGGCAGTATTCAACAGTTATGCTGACAAAGCAATGTTTCACCGCATAGCAAACGCAATATGCCTGAACATCAGAATTGCCAAGCGCTGTCTGGAAACTGATACTAATGTTAGCTAACTATCAGCGGTGTATCTAAAATGAGACCAATTATCCAAGAATTTGGGTGACGAGTCTCTGATACGCATCCAGGAAGATAAAAAGCGTATAGTGTCGACACTCGATGTAAAGGGAATAGTCTGTGAAGGAACCAAATAAAACAACCAGCAGCCGTACCGCAGAGCGCAAAGTACCTGCCCGTCTGGGTTATTTGATTCAAACGAACTAAAAGAGACTGTTAGGGACGTGGATAAACAACAAGCTGCCGTACAGCAGAACGCAATGTGCCGCTTATCAGAATTATGTACGTCAATTAGTCAGGATGGTTTTACCTAAGGCAACGGTATACTACAAAATTAGACAACTTCTTACCTAACCAAGTTTAAAATACGCACCAGCGAAAAAAATTGAAAACTGGCATGGTAGGTCTAAGTCCGTGTATTTTGTCCAGAAGACTTAGTTAAACGCAAGAAATGAAAAGAGTGAAAAATTAAGCTTATCTTGTAAGCACAATCGTTCGAAAGGAATAAAAATATGTGGATTGTGGGAGGGGATCTGGTTATAGGAGTAGAGAACCCATCTACTTAACCACCAAGGGTGCACTATTTATCTGCTTCTGTTTAGTGGTAGGCCACAGATCTCGTCATTGAAAAACCTTCGTCCAGCTACAACTTCACAGAATAAATATTAACACAAGGATTAATCACGAAAAGCTAGTAAGAATAGCGGCGTTAAATCAATTTTGATGATAAAACTCATCCAGAAATTCTAAGCTAATGTGCGTACGTTTATTGGTTTCACTCAATAGCTCATCTGAAACTACCATTGGGTACTCGCCTTGTGAACCAATAAATCAGGACAGGGGGATAGAATAATAAACCAAGACTAAATGAGTTAAGTCAGATGTTAGTGACTGAAGATATTGTTTTTGTTTTGGTAGGGGCTTAACGGATCATTCGGGCCCCCACGTTGGCGCCAAATAAAATTAAATAAATAATAATAATTTTAGCATACAACGAACAGTTGCATCCTAACCGAGCAGATGGAAGAAGTAGACATATACGGAACCCGTGTGATCCGGCTATCTTCGTCGGCAATATGGGGGAGGTCCAATTAATGTTACCGCAGGCTACGCGCTGGTTGATTAGGGCATTATCATCTAATTTTTAATATTCACGGGTTGTTTGGGATTACTAGGGTAAACGAAGCCTATCATTTAGTCGAAGAATATTTAATAATGGGTATGGGAACGGACATAAGAAAGAAAAGGAAAGAAAGTTTTTCCAGAAAGCCATCTTAGTGTTTAGGCCACGCTTAGGTGTTATTTAGCGGCCATGTTCACCATGATCACCAGGGGCATGTATGAACTGGTTTCCATTGGTGATCCCTAGAACACTACGCGTTGTTCACTTTATCCCATGGCGGCGCATTATGATTTCCGGAAGAAAAAGGTTAACTTATCTGGACTACATTATAATTTTATTTATATACTTCATAATTCTAACGGACTAAACATATCAAGGAGAGAACTGGTTTTGAGAAAAAGTCTAAAAATAATTTTAAAGAGCTAATATTTAAAGGGGATCAATTAAGTCTAAGCATTATTTATATTTTGTTGAAGCGGAGGAATTCAACCTTATTTCCAAACATTATTCTTACTATTACTGAAATCTATTACTAATTGTAGTACTTAAGGGCAAATTCATTATAAGCACAAGTGAAATTAAACGAAAAGGAAGCTGCAAAATTAAAGGTTTATTAATTATAAATGACAGTTCGCCATTAATTGTAGGTTAACATATTATTAGGTAGTATTAGAAAATAAGAATTAAATTAAAAATAGAATTTAAGATATTAAATAGGCGTCATCGCCAATTATAAGCCATTAGGTTTCGCTTAACGAGGTAGTACTGTACGCAGCCAAACAGCTGGCTTGATTTTGGTAATAAGCAGAAATCTTCCGTTGGTTTTGAGTGATTTTGTTTTGATTATCAGCAGCGATTTAACGGCGGTCCACGCCGACGCTTAGCGAGCGAAATGTGTGTGGGTGAGAGTCATGTTGAGAGAGTAACGCAATCTTCTCTTATTGGTTTGGCAGGCTTATTCTTAAATTTCTCTTAAGGCTTGCAAGGCATTTGCTTTCATGTTGTGTATGCTACGATCTCTTTTTTAAATATTTAAGAGAAATTGCAAGCTAAAATCATCAAAAATGCAATTTTGGCTGAGTAAGGGCGTTTCATGTTAACTGCGCGTACTTGGCCAAAATATATGATTCTTAACTATTTACTCATGGGCGACCAAGGCCTTTCTCCAGATGATGATCAGCTGTGATGTTAAATTTTGCTTTGGGGGGTTTTAAATGTTTTTAGCTTGTTTACGAATTTTTTTGTTTTTGTATTGGACTAAGAGAGCACAAACACACTTAAGCACGTGTAGCCAAAAGAGATGGTTATGTACACTATGGCTTTTACGGGCTCCATGAGAGCATTATGGCAATTTGGCCATCAACTTTTCTTTTGATGGGTATACTAATCCGCTTCTTTCTTTTCATTTCACTTAGCTTATGCTTTTTATACTCTGTACCGAAGGTACAAAGAGTATATTGGGTTTGTGCAAATGTATGTAACAGCCAGAAGGAAGCATCTCCGACCCTATAAAGTATATATATTCTTGATCAGCATCAACAGCCGAGTCGATATAGACATGTGAGATGGTAAGAGATAGAGGTTTGAGGTGTTTTTTTTATATATATATCTTCTACAATTTTGGAGTTAGGTTGTTCGAACCTTCTAGACATATATTCTACTCATAATTTATTATGGAGGCCCCATACATCGTTTTCCGATCAGATGAACGATAGTAGAGTTGCCACCCCCGCAATTTGAAAAACACCTCAAATATCCCTCATTTTTGGAGTTAGGTTGTTCGAACCTTTTAGACATATATTCTACTCATCATTACTTCTCGAACCCCTATACATTGTTTTCCGATCAGATAAACGATAGTAGAGTTCCCACCCCCGCAATTGGGAAAATACCTCAAATATCCCGCAATTTTGGAGTTAGGTTGTTCGAACCTTCTAGGCATATATTCTACTCATCATTACTTATCGAGCTTCCATACATCGTTTTCCGATCAGATGAACGATAGTAGAGTTGCCACCCCCGCAATTTGAAAAACACCTCAAATATTCCGCAATTTTAGAGTTAGGTGTTTCGAACCTTCTAGACATATATTCTACTCATCATTACTTATCGAACCCCCATACATTGTTTTCCGATCAGATGAACGATAGTAGAGTTGCCACCCCCGCTATTTGAAAAACACCTTAAATATCCCGCAATTTTGGAGTTAGGTTGTTGGAACCTTATAGGCATATATTCTACTCATCATTGCTTATCGAGCTCCCATACATAATTTTCCGATCAGATGAACGATAGTAGAGTTGCCACCCCCGCAATTTGAAAAACACCGCAAATATCCCGCAATTTTAGAGTTAGGTGTTTCGAACCTTGTAGGCATATATTCCACTCATCATTACTTATCGAACCGCAATAACTTGTTTTCCGATCAGATGAACGATGGTAGAGTTGCCACCCCCACAATTTGAAAAAAATCGAATATCTTCCACAATCTTAAAGACAGATTGTTTGAACCTTTTAGGGATATATTTTAATGGTCATTACTTATCGATCCACCATACACCGTTTCCAGATCAGATTAACGATATTTGAGTTATAAGAAAATCAAATAAGTACGCTGGGCAGCACTTGCGCAGTTTGTGTGACCCCACACTTTAAAGTTATTAGTTATATACAAACAGGTACAGAGTATATTACAGTCGGGCTGACCGACTTTCTTACTTGTTTTTACTTATTTTCTTTAAACACTATCCGAGGGGCTCCAGGGGTGTGCACTGGGCTTTTGGTAGCAAACTATTAGCTTCATTTCACCACACTAGGTTATGTTGTTGGGTAGTAGATGGCCATTCAAGGGTTTTCCTTAGGCATATGTTGAGGTCAGCTGGAGATCGCCTTTTCGGCCCCCTTAGGCGGTTTTAAGCACCCAATCAGGGTTTTGCTGGCGGGGCTAAAGTTCGGCAACTAGCAATCTGGGACTAGGGGCCAGACCTTAATTATGGAATGAGCGGTACCACGAAAAAGGTGATTAGAGTAAGGCTATGGGATGAATGATCAGTATTTTTAGTTACCATTAATTGGCTGGCAACCAAATAATTGTTTGCCGTATGATGCGGCTGACAGAGCAGCTCCTCCACGAGGTTAGGGACGCAGACCAATTTCAGACTTGTCCTTTGCCTGGATTGGTTTAATTACACTGTTCAACAGCCATAAGTATCCCAAACATTTATAACTAATTAATGTTCGTCTACCAATGCTGAACACGAGTTGATATGCCAAAGTCATATCTTAGTTTCCATTTCCAAGAAATTGCGGAAAAAGCATATTTTCGATTTTTTCACCTAATCGAATTTTTGGAGGCCACACTAACCATAAGTTGATGGGTTTATGAAGCCTATTTGATAGTAAACAAGTCAATTCAACTGAGAAAAATCAAACACGCGGTAAAAGTAAAGCCAAAGGAGTGGAAAATTGCCTCTGAAGTCAAGTTTTCTATTTTTTTAGCGTTTTTGTCAAACTAAATCATCTGCTACAAGCCAGTAGATTGGTCGGATATTTTTTGCAACCACATAATCATATAGTTTAGCATATGCACTAATTATGGCAATTTTGTTAAAATTATGACAGGTAAATTGGCAACGTAAAAGCCTCGAAAATGAGAGGGTAAAAATTATTCTCAGCTTATTTAAAATATGTTATCATCATTTCAAAGTCTGGGTTGCAATATGTCCTTGAAAATTCACTTTTTGCATTTCTATATGGATGTTATTGGGCCTAAAGCTGGTCATTTACTTTGAAACAAACTTTGAATAATATATGCAGAACCAAAAGCCAGAGAGGATTTTTATATTCACCAGAGCTGTAAAAGATTTAAATCATTTTTGATTTTAAATCTTAATGATTTAATTGCTTCTTGATTGAGCTTTAAATCATCAAGATTTAAATCTGATTCAATCATTAAAGATTGCATAAAGTTGATTTATAATTCATATTGAAGCAATCTGATTGTAAGTATTTTGATTTAATTCATTTGATCTAAATCATTAAAGATTTCAATCATTTCATATTTATTCATTTGATTTAAATCAAATTTTGCAATCATTTGTGATTTATTTTCTTATAGATTTAAATCATTTTGTGATTTAAATCTTTAAAGATTTAAATCAATTTGAGATTTAAATCAGTAAAGATTTAAATCATTTTGAGTTTTAAATCATTCGAGATTTCAATATTTTCATTAAAATCATTAAGATTTAATATTTTTCGTTTAAATCATTAAAGATTGCAATATTTTGATTTAAATCTTGAAGAATTAAATTTTCTATGATTTAAATCAAATAATTTAAATCTTCAAAGATTTAAATCAAATGAATAAATCAAAATATTTACAATCTGATTGCTCCAAAATGATTTTAAATTTCCTTAAAGCAATCTTCAAATATTGAATCAGATTTAAATCTTAATGATTTAAAGCTGAAATGAATGAATTCTTTATTTTTTAAATCAAGTTGAGATTGAATCGTGAATCAATCCCGAATTGATTGATTCATTTACAGCCCTGTTATTCACTAGCATTCCATGAATGTTATAAGTCTACATTTTGATAAATATTTACTTAAGCCAATGTTATATCAAGTAGCCTTGTAATTATTCCTATAAAAATTTGGGGTCGAAATCTAGTTGTCCTCCCATAAAATTTAATGTTGATTTTCGGTTTAAAAAGGCTCTAGCGTTGCCAATTTACCAGTCATAAATTTAACAAAATTGCCGTAACTAGAGCATATGTTAAGCTATATGATTATGTGGGTGCAAAAATTATCCGACCAATCTACTGGCTTGTAGCAGATGATTTAGTTTGACAAAAACGCTATAAATATAGAAAAACTTGACTTCACAGGCCATTTTCCACTCTTTTGGCTTTACTTTTTCCGCGTGTTTGATTTTTCTCAGTCGCATTGACATGTTAACTTTCAAATAAGCTTCATAAACCCATTAATTTATGGTTATGTGGTCCGGGTCAAAAATCGAAAAAGCGTCAAAAAATGACTGTGACTAATCAACTCGTATTCAGCATGGGAAGACGAACAGTAATTAGTTTAAAATGTTCGGGATACTCACAAAAGGTCCCATTTTGTAGAACTGTGTTATAAGAAAAATTGACAATTTAAATGAAGTCGGCCCTGCTCGACTTCGATATACCCGTTACTCAGGGTAAGGTATATTTAAGAATATTTTATTAGATCACAACATGCCAAAATTGTTGGAGATATCAGGTTTTTCCAAATCGCGGGGTGGCAACTCTACTATAGCTCATCTGATCTGAAAATGATGTATGGCGGATCGATAGGTAATGATGATTAAAATATATGTCTAGAAGGTCTGAACAATCTATTTTCAAAATTGTGGGAGATATGAGGTTTTTTCATATTGCGGGGGCGGGAGGGGGCGTGGCAAAAATTTGAAACAAACTTGATCTGCGTGCAGACAATACAAGTCTACACTGAAAAAATTGTAGTTCTAGCTCTTATAGTCTCTGAGATCTAGGTGTTCATACAGACAGACGGACAGACGGACGGACGGACAGGCGGACAGGTCTATATCGACTCGGCTATTGATGCTGATCAAGAATATATATACTTTATGAGGTCGGAGATGCTTCCTTCTGCCTGTTACATACATTTGCACGAACTTAGTATTCCCTTTTTACTCTACAAGTAACGGGTATAAAAATTCAAAAATAGCTTTTGCTTCTGTTTTAGCACTTTTGTTTGGTATGGATATTGCTACGAGATACTTTGTTAAATCGCATATGAGTGTAACTGCGTATTCGTTTCCGTTTTCTGATTTCGGTAATGGACCGATTGTGTCGACAACAACACGATCAAATGCTTTATCTGGTGTTTGTGTAATTGTTAATGGGGTCTTTGTATGTTTTGTCGTTTTTGACTTTTGACATTTTTCACATTTACGTATGTACTCTTTGATAGGACGAGTCATATTTTTCCAATAGTAATGTCTTTTTATTTTTGCGAGTGTTCTTGTAATGCCTGAATGACCTCCTTGAAATGGATCGTCATGGAATTTTGACAGTATTGCTTCTATTTCATTTGCATTATTTTTTTGGGTCAGCGATTGGAGTAGAACCACGCCTAAGTTCTTTAAATATTTGTTGCCCATATTTTTATACACTTGAAAAGTGTATATTAATTTTGCCCAGAAGTTTGTAACGCATAGAAATATTCATTTCCGACCACATAAACTATATATCTTCTTGATCAGGACGACGAGCTGAGTTCAATTCCGTCTGTCCGTCCGTCCGTCTGTCCGTCTGTCTGTTTCTAAGCGAACTAGTCTCTCAGCTTTAAAGCTATCGAGCTGAAATTTTGCACAGAGTCTTCTTTTTACTGCACGCAACTAATATGTCGGAACCGACCGGATCATATATCATATAGCTGCCATAGGAACGATCGGTCTAAGAACTAGTTCTAGTTAGAAAAACTTTGTTGTTTTCCATTGTAGCGGCACAAATCTTGGTGTATTTTAGTTTTATATGCTTCCACATAATTGTGAAAAAATTGATCAAAATCGGATGACTATATCATGTAGCTGCCATATAAAGGGTCGGTCAAAAAACAAGTTCTAGTAGGAAAAACTTTTTTGTTTTTCATCGTAGCGTCACCAATCGTAGTATATGTTAGTTTTATATGCTTCCACACAATTTCGAAAAAATGTATCAAAATCGGATGACTATATCATATAGCTGCCATAGGAACGATCGGTCGGAAAATAAGTTTTAGTGAGAAAAACTTTTTTGTTTTCCATCGTAGCGTTACTAATCTTGGTATATGATAGTTTTCATACTGGTACACCAGATCTCGGTGCGGCAGCAAACTTTCACTCCGTATAATGATGTACGTTATGATGGCGTCGAGCATATTCCGATGCTTTTGTCACGCGCTGGAAAAAAAACCTGTAAGCTTCCTGGTTGCACTTCCGAAACTCAAATTGTATGCCGTAAATGTAATATAAACCTGTGCCTTTCCCAGCAAAAAGACTGTTTCTACGATTGTCATCACAAATAAGTATACGAACTTTTAGTCCACAAATATTTTGAAGTTTTCTAAATTTAAGTCACTTTAGTTTGAATTGTTATGTTTTTGATTTATAAGCCTTTCTTTATTTTCTTTATAATAAAACGTGTAAACCAAAAAATTTTGTACTGACATTTTTTTTGGCCTACTTTCCCAAAGCCGCCTCTAGGCGGTCCAAGGTTTTAGTCCTATAAAACTCGATCCGTGCAAAAGTAAATTTTTTTCAGAACAAACATTTACTTTTAAGACATAATGAACCCAAAAATAATTTTTTCATGGGGAAAAAAATATGGGAACTAGAGGGTTAAGTGACCAAATAAAAATAAAAAATGTATCCCGAAATAATTTATATCTGGATTTATAGTTGACCACTTGTGAGTACACTAGAAATTCAATTAACAAAAAGTAGTTCTAATCTCGTCTTAACCTAGTTGGTGTCAAGTCGAAGTTGAACAAAAGAGGTATCTCTATTCAATATTCATTATTTCGAGGTGCCATTCCAAGGGTTAATATTTAACTTGGCCAAATTATTGCCAGAAATTGGATTTAACAATCGCCTTTGCCATTTGGGGTGGTTTACTTCTTTTCTTTCTCCAGAGCTGGCACCTCAGAATAAGCAGTTTTATATAGGCAAGTGGACTAGTCTTGCGCACTTGACACGAATACATATACAAAAAGCGCATGCTGCAGCAGATGGAGAAGATGACTCTAAGAGCTTAACGAGTCTAGTGTTATATCTCGTCAGGAGTGAAATGAAAGCAGTAGCAGCAGTTCAATTCAACGAATAATTAAATTTTGGCTAACAAATGTCTCTAGCCAACCCCAAAAAAAGTGTTAAGATAGCAGTACAAAGTGTTGTGCGGGAAAAATCCTCTATGGAATTATTTTTTTGGCCAGATCACGCCTTTACGCCCATAACCTCAAATGACAGTGACAGGGCAACCTATGGGAAATTTCAAATTAAGTACAAACATAGAAAAATTACTTAAAATCAAAATTTATGGCCCCAAAATTGTTCTTGTGCAAGTGAGTGTATATGGAGTTGTCTTAACCTAAATCGGAAAAATTATGGTGAAAGTTAATAAAACATAATCAAGTCCATAAGCCTAAAATCTGAAATCATAAGTCGACAATAAGTGCGTTAAGTTGTGAACAAAAATAAGTTAAAAACGAGAAGGAAAAGCTAACTTCGACTGTGCCGAAGTTTTAATACACTTGAAAAACTTTACTCCAACTGATTTAACCTGTAAAATATAAATAGGATATAGATATCAGATATTTAAAATTTTTAAATCATTTGATAATAAAAATTTGATATAAGTGACGCTACGATGGAAAACAAAAAAGTTTTTTTTCACTAGAACTAGTTTTTTGACCGACCGTTTCTATGGCAGCTATATGCTATAGTGATCCGATTTTGATAAATTTTTCCAGAACGGTGTGGAAGCATATAAAACAAATATATACCACGATTATTGACGCTACTATGGAAAACAAAAAGTTTTTCTAACTAAAACTAGTTCTTAGAACGATCGTTCCTATGGCAGCTATATGATATAATCATCCGACCCGGCAGTTTCCGACATATTGGTTGTGTGCAGTAAAAAGAAGATTCTCTGCAAAATTTCAGCTCGATAGCTTTAAAACTGAGGGACTAGTTCGCGTAGAAACAGACAGACAGACAGACAGACAGACGGACAGACGGACAGACGGACGGACGGACAGACGGAATTGAACTCAGCTCGTCGTCCTGATCAAGAATATATATAGTTTATGTGGTCGGAAATGAATATTTCTATGCGTTACAAACTTCTGAGCAGAATTAATATACACTTTTCAAGTGTATAAAAACAAAAAAAATAATTTTATCACACAAAACTTATAATGAACGAGAGCGTAAGTTGAAGTCGGTCTCAGGGTAAGGTTTATTTAAGAATATTTAATTAGATCACAATAAGCCCAAATTGTGGGAGATATGAAGTTTCTTCCAAATTGCGGGGGTGGCAACTCTACTATAGCTCATCTGATCGGGAAATGATGTATGGCGGATCGATAAGTAATGATGATTAAAATGTATGTATAGAAGGTTCGAAAAATTTTTTGTCAAAACTGTGGGAGATAAGAGGTATTTTTAAATTGCGTGGTCGTGAACTTTTCAATCGTTCATCTGATCAAGAAATAATGTACGACGGATCGATAGGTAATGATGATTAAAATATTTGACTAGAAGGTTCGAACAATCCATTTTAAAAATTGTGGGAGATATGGGATTTTTTAATTGCGGGGTGGCAACTCTGCTATCGTTCATCTGATCGGGAAATGATGTATGGCGGATCGATAGGTAATGATGATCATAACATATGTCTAAAGGGTTCGAACAAACTATTTTCAAAATTGTGGGAGATATGAGGTTTTTTTCATATTACGGGGGCGGGAGGGGGCGTGGCAAAAATTTGAAACAAACTTGATCTGCGTGCAGAAGATACAAGTCTACACTGAAAAAATGGTAGCTCTAGCTCTTATAGTCTCTGAGATCTAGGTGTTCATACAGACGGACAGACGGACGGACGGACGGACGGACAGACGGTGCTATGAAATCCCGATGCACTTTTCTAAAAAAACCTACGTCCATCCACTTCCCGTTCCGGCACGGTGGTAGCCCGGCTTGGCTCGCCGTATTTGGGGTGGGTTTTTGGAGTGGGGACGCTGCGGGAAACATGACAATAAAAAGAGTTTTCGTGCCGTAAAAAAATAGTGAAAAAAAAAGGAAATAAGAATTCTCTAATCCGTCACTGATGAGTAAAAAAAAAAAATAAGATCGGTCTTTGGCTTTCCAGCCCATCGTCAAAGAGTGACCATGGGGGTTAGCCTGGCACTGCCCACCCCTACACACAAAGCTGTGTGACCTATGGATCAACTATTGGCCATATTTCTGTTGATCCCCTATTGTACAAAGTTGCGTCCGTCTAGCTTACGTCGTCACCCCGGGCTATATATTCCCCACCCACATACCCCAGCACCCTCCAACTTTTTTATTTAACGACACATTTTTGTTTTACTGCTCACATTCAAATTAGAAGTTTATTGAGAAAGATCATAACAGATTTTACACCAGTTCCAGAAGGAAAATAGTGTACACGTCATAGCCCGAACTACGACTCACGAGCCTCGAAGTGAGGACACGCTCTGTTGGCCCATGCGTAAACATGGACTTACAAAAACACAGACGGACTTAAACATAATCAGAAAAGAAATACAAATTTTTACGTTAAACAATCATATTGAATCAAAAAAAATTTATTAAAAATTCAATTGTGAAAAAATTTCAAAATATACGATGAGCATAAAAATTAAATTTATTAAAAAAAAAACTCAAATGAAAGGAAAAAAAAGTGTTGGTCTTGGCATTCTAACCGGAAAAATAATGAGAAAACTGTTGGGAAATATGGAAAGAAAATTTAGAAAGACATAATTTTAAAGATAAAACAAAAAAATTTTAGCAAGAAAAAAAAAGAAATAAAATATAAAAAAAAATAATAAGCAAAAATACAAATAAAAAAAATAGGTCAATATGTATATAAATAAAATGTACTTTTATATCTGGACTGGCCGGTCACTTACCCAATTTGTAGAAAGCGCTTTCTGGGGGTTTGTTTTTAAAGAAATTTAAAAAAAATTTTTTTTTTTTTTTTATTCACACATTGACACAAAAAAAAAAGATAGGAAAAAAAAATATTATAGGCATTAAAAAGGAAGCAGGGGCACTTTAGGGTGACACGAAACACAAAAAAAAAGGAAGAAGACAAACTAGACTAAAATTAGAAAATATTAAAAGAAAAGGAAAACTTTGAATTTAATATGTTAAAAAAAAGGAAAAACTACGCTAACATATAATCTACCCTACACTGCCGTTCTTCAGATGGGAGGAGAGGGAGAACTCTGCTTCACACCTTGCATTTGAGTGCCTTTTTTTTTTTTTTTTTTTTTTTTTTTATTCACTGATTGTTGTTGTTTTTGTGTTTTTTTGTATTGTTTTTTTCAAAAAAAAGTGTCTCTTTTGTCACTTTTAATATGTTGTTATTAGCACGGCTGGAATGGTACTTTTCCTTTTGTATTCACTTTGCCACTTTTAATATGTTGTTATTAGCACGGCTGGAATGGTACTTTTCCTTTTGTATTCACTTGGCCACTTTTAATATGTTGTTATTAGCATGGTTGGAATGGTACTTTTCCTTTTGTATTGTGCCACTGCACAATCACCGAGACCGACGGCTCCTCTCAAGAGTAAATTCCGAACTAACTCCTCAGAACAAAAATCTGGAGTTCCCTACCTAATTTCGCTCTATCTCCCGCCGCAAAGCTGCCTTGCGAACCGCGCTGCTTCTGTTCTTACGCCCTCCCTTTGTGCAAGGGTCAGGTTACGAGCGAGCTTTGGGTGCCGCTACCGTAATTTTGCTGACCTATGCAGAAAACTCAAGTCGATAGTGGAATTCGTTAGCGAGTCTGGGAAAATTTTGTTTGACCGTTTCCCAGATCTTCATCGGAATCAGATTACAAGGGTACAAACTAATTCATACCTCTGTAACAGAGTCGACCAGTTGATACCCTGCCTTCTTGATTGCCGGGTGCACATAACAACTCGAGTTGGACGATGGCTATAGCCATGCAGCAAACTCGAAACCAAAATCGAACAAGGAACGTCTTCCGTAGTTCTTGCTCCGACTTAAGCTGTTTCGCTCCTTCCTTTAGACCCAACGTGTGGCCTCGACCCAACACCCTGAGAAAAAGAAAGAGTCTCATGAACTACTGACAAAGCTACCCGGGCATTGAACCTGTGACTTACTTAATGGCCTTTTCTGGCAGTAAAAAAAAGAATGTCTTTGGCGTGGTACGATGCTTTTCCGGAACTTGTTTTTCTAATTCCTAGAACGAGAGTTCTCTTAGCCACGGAGAGAGACCTATTGGCAGTTCTCTGTCCCCCTATGAATTGCGGAGGTGACCGTTATTGCATAGCCACACCAGATTTGGTTGAAATAGAGGTCCCTAAATAAACTTGCGGGACTGCGATGGCTGATTCACTCCTACAGAAGCGATAGCTTATGGGGAGTGAAAACCGGGTTAACGTCCCGAACCTCATATCGCTAAATAACTATGAAAAAGTTTGCGAAACAAACCGCGTGCTGTTAACAAAGCGAATGAATTCGGGTACACTGCATCTAAGGAAAACTTGTGTTTCCAAAAATCTAACTACCGGCAGCCGCTTTTATCTTGCGCGAGGGCCCACTTCTATATTATCTTAGGGAAGTGTCCCACAAAAAATTTGGCATCGTTTCCCGCCCTTGTTCTACGGGAAAATACCTGCAAAACAGTATAGAGGATAAACCCACAGACCACATACGCGATTTGGCCGTGGCCAAAAAAAAAAAAATATTACATTTAATGGAGAGAATGGAAAGAAAGATCACGAACCGGAAATCCTTTGTCGAAATCCTTCGGGAAAGTCAGAGACTTCAAGGGACAAAAAATAAGAGGGTGGTTGTCTGAGTGGGGTTCCTAAGGTGGTAGAAACGTAAACCATTTCAAGTTAGGAGTATTTCTATTCTGGAAATTTTTACATTGAAGCTTCCAAATGGAACTTCAAAGTATCATAGCTTTTTAAAATGAATTCGATTGATTGAAGACATCGAAGACTGGGAGAGCAAAAAATAGTATGTTTCCAATGGGTGTTTGAGTTAAAACAAATGCCCATGGAGAAATTGTCCAGTATCAGACCAGAGACCACCTTGAAAGTTTGGTCTAATAAAACCACGGTTACACGTCAATCGACGTTTTGAACATTATAAGCAATGGCCTGAACGCAAATTCCCAAGTTGGAGCAGAATTGAGTTTCCGCGTGGTGTTTTGAGGCAACTGCCGAGTTCGGCATGGAAGACAGGCCAGTATGATTACTAATGAAATGATACAGAGAATATTATTCTTGCTGTAGAATGTCAGTTGGTACTTTTTTTTTAAAATTCTCAACTAATGTATTGAGTCACAAGGAAAATAAATCCTGTGTAATTTATTGCCCCTAACAAAAAAAAACATCCACCGATTTACTAACACATTAAAGCCCACATCCAAAATTGGATATGGATATAGAAATGTGGATTGTCTGTGAGAGTAGAAATGCGCGTATTAAAATTTCAATATTTCAAAACAAAATTATTCACCAGACAAATTTGGTCGGTCACTAATGGATTTACGGAGAAGCATTGAAGAAAAATTTCGCCAATTCAATGGACGAATTAATCAACCTTGACGAGGGACACTACTCCAAAAAAATAAGATATCGTCACGGAGAGACAGACGGAACAGTCACATTCGTTGAGAAGTGTTATAATAAACAAACTGAGACTCACACAGGTGCGTGTCAAAAAAGTGAGCGACGGCAAAAAAAAACTAACATTTTAGGTTCACAACTACATCACTCGTGTGCTACCCCAAACGTGTGTTCGGGACTATTGTTGATATATACATACAGAGCAATTTAAAACTGGAGAGGCAAACCTTATATTTCACAAGGTCTGGTTTAGAACTGCCTATGGTCAATGAGTAAGGCTGCGAATGGAACACAAATAACTACTCAAGATGTTGTGCAGTGAACGAAGCAATTTTTAAAGATAATTATGTCTGTAGAAAACAAACCGTGCATTTGATAAAAAGTTTTTCTCCAGTAACAGTATGACGTGGTCAGTTTGGAAACTTGAATTGCCAGAATTTAAAGAACTCAGTGGGAAACCGGATGATCGGAATGGATAACTATTTTCTGATTATGTCCAATTATGGAAGAGAAAAAAACTATGGGAAGACGTACGGAACATTTATTTATTTTCGGAAAATTAGAATGATTCAAACCAAAACAAACATAAAACAAAAGGTATATAAATGTATTCTCTTTCTCCTTATAGTATTAAGAAGAAGAAGAAAAGAAAGAGGTGTTGCTTTTATAAGAAATATTCTTCGTTAACAATAATTAGGTCAAAGTTAGAAGAAGTGAGAAATCAAGGATAGAAAAAAAATAATAATAATTTTTGGAGCCAAAGAGAATTACAAACTTGCAAATCTAAAAAAAACAATACCCAAAGGAAAAAAAAAAAAATTATTAAAATTATGAAATTATTTTTCAAACAAAATTATTTTTGCAAACCAAATTATTAAAATTCTGATTAAGCCAATGTTACACAGTATACTAGGGTATACTCTCAATAAAACAAATGAGCAAAAAAAAAAAAAAAAAAAAATGTGTGCTGTTGGGGTGCTGTGTCATGCTGGAATGGGGCCTCTCACCAGGGGTCCGTCCAAAATTTAAGCCCCCGTTAAAAAAAAACAAAATTTCCGCTGAGACTCAAACACTACAGAGCTCCACCGGAGTCACCTGTTACCTTTGAATACCCAGACTGGAACCTAACTTGACTACCAAGGTGACTCACCTCCCACCGGAAGAATGAATTTCCCATAGTAGCCCCTAACACTGACCTTCCCCTAGCCAAACAAGCCTATCTCCACCGGAGTATAAGTCTTATTTAGAGGTCACAGATCATCTGTCCATTTCCCCCTCCCCCCCACCGTCGTTTGGAACTCCTCGGACTCGAACCTCTCAGCCGGCCTTGCATTTACCTAGCTCGGCGGCGGCGTCGACCCTTCAGGATCAGCTGTCCTTATCCCCCACCCCCGTCTTGGGACCATCAATAGAGCCTACCTCGGACCGCCTCCTGACACCGCCAGGAAGTTGCGTAGCCAGCTCTACTAACGCTCATTGCTCCTTCTGAACTCGAACCTCTCAGGAGACCTGGCATAGCCTAGTACAACGGCGGCGTCGGCCAGAAAGAGCGAACCAGTAAAAAAACATTAAAAACAAAAAATTTTACTTTACAAAACAAAAAGTCGGTCTGCACGAGTTAGCAAGATACTAACTAAAAGAGAAACTGCCAAAAAATATTGCCAGTCCCTACTAGCCAAAAAAAATAAAAAAATTAATATTGACTCATAGAGAACCGTCAAGAAACTTGTCAGCTCCCGTTGGGCGCCAATTGTTATGAAATCCCGATGCACTTTTCTAAAAAAAAACCTACGTCCATCCACTTCCCGTTCCGGCACGGTGGTAGCCCGGCTTGGCTCGCCGTATTTGGGGTGGGTTTTTGGAGTGGGGACGCTGCGGGAAACATGACAATAAAAAGAGTTTTCGTGCCGTAAAAAAAAATAGTGAAAAAAAAAAGGAAATAAGAATTCTCTAATCCGTCACTGATGAGTAAAAAAAAAAATAAGATCGGTCTTTGGCTTTCCAGCCCATCGTCAAAGAGTGACCATGGGGGTTAGCCTGGCACTGCCCACCCCTACACACAAAGCTGTGTGACCTATGGATCAACTATTGGCCATATTTCTGTTGATCCCCTATTGTACAAAGTTGCGTCCGTCTAGCTTACGTCGTCACCCCGGGCTATATATTCCCCACCCACATACCCCAGCACCCTCCAACTTTTTTATTTAACGACACATTTTTGTTTTACTGCTCACATTCAAATTAGAAGTTTATTGAGAAAGATCATAACAGATTTTTACACCAGTTCCAGAAGGAAAATAGTGTACACGTCATAGCCCGAACTACGACTCACGAGCCTCGAAGTGAGGACACGCTCTGTTGGCCCATGCGTAAACATGGACTTACAAAAACACAGACGGACTTAAACATAATCAGAAAAGAAATACAAATTTTTACGTTAAACAATCATATTGAATCAAAAAAAAAATTTATTAAAAATTCAATTGTTAGAAAAATTCTAAATATACGATGAGCATAAAAATTAAATTTATTAAAAAAAAAAACTCAAATGAAAGGAAAAAAAAGTGTTGGTCTTGGCATTCTAACCGGAAAAATAATGAGAAAACTGTTGGGAAATATGGAAAGAAAATTTAGAAAGACATAATTTTAAAGATAAACAAAAAAATTTTAGCAAGAAAAAAAAAAGAAATAAAATATAAAAAAAAAAATAATAAGCAAAAATACAAATAAAAAAATAGGTCAATATGTATATAATTAAAATGTACTTTTATATCTGGACTGGCCGGTCACTTACCCAATTTGTAGAAAGCGCTTTCTGGGGGTTTGTTTTTAAAGAAATTTAAAAAAAAATATTTTTTTTTTTTTTATTCACACATTGACACAAAAAAAAAGTTAGAAAAAAAATATTATAGGCATTAAAAAGGAAGCAGGGGCACTTTAGGGTGACACGAAACACAAAAAAGGAAGAAGACAAACTAGACTAAAATTAGAAAATATTAAAAGAAAAGGAAAACTTTGAATTTAATATGTTAAAAAAAAAGGAAAAACTACGCTAACATATAATCTACCCTACACTGCCGTTCTTCAGATGGGAGGAGAGGAGAACTCTGCTTCACACCTTGCATTTGAGTGCCTTTTTTTGTTTTTTTTTTTTGTTTTTTTTTTTTTTTTTTTTTTTTTTTTATTCACTGATTGTTGTTGTTTTTGTGTTTTTTTGTATTGTTTTTTTTCAAAAAAAAAAAGTGTCTCTTTGTCACTTTTAATATGTTGTTATTAGCACGGCTGGAATGGTACTTTTCCTTTTGTATTCACTTTGCCACTTTTAATATGTTGTTATTAGCACGGCTGGAATGGTACTTTTCCTTTTGTATTCACTTGGCCACTTTTAATATGTTGTTATTAGCACGGCTGGAATGGTACTTTTCCTTTTGTATTCACTTTGCCACTTTTTATTAGCATGGTTGGAATGGTACTTTTCCTTTTGTATTCACTTGGCCACTGCACAATCACCGAGACCGACGGCTCCTCTCAAGAGTAAATTCCGAACTAACTCCTCAGAACAAAAATCTGGAGTTCCCTACCTAATTTCGCTCTATCTCCCGCCGCAAAGCTGCCTTGCGAACCGCGCTGCTTCTGTTCTTACGCCCTCCCTTTGTGCAAGGGTCAGGTTACGAGCGAGCTTTGGGTGCCGCTACCGTAATTTTGCTGACCTATGCAGAAAACTCAAGTCGATAGTGGAATTCGTTAGCGAGTCTGGGAAAATTTTGTTTGACCGTTTCCCAGATCTTCATCGGAATCAGATTACAAGGGTACAAACTAATTCATACCTCTGTAACAGAGTCGACCAGTTGATACCCTGCCTTCTTGATTGCCGGGTGCACATAACAACGGACATGTCTATATCGACTCGGCTATTGATGCTGATCAAGAAAATATATACTTTATGGGGTCGGAGATGCTTCCTTCTGCCTGTTACATACATTTGCACGAACTTAGTATACCCTTTTTACTCTACGAGTAACGGGTATAAAAAGCGCATGCTGCAGCAGATGGAGAAGATGACTCTAAGAGCTTAACTAGTCTAGTGTTATATGTCTTCAGGAGTGGAATGAAAGCAGTAGCAGCAGTTCAATTCAACGAATAATTCAATTTTGGCTAACAAATGTCTCTAGCCAACCCCAAAAAAAAGTGTTAAGATAGCAGTACAAAGTGTTGTGCGGGAAAAATCCTCTATGGAATTATTTTTTTTGGCCAGATCACGCCTTTACGCCCCTAACCTCAAATGACAGTGACAGGGCAACCTATGGGAAATTTCAAATTAAGTACAAACATAGAAAAATTACTTGAAATCAAAATGTATGGCCCCAAAATTGTTCTTGTGCAAGTGAGTGTATATGGAGTTGTCTTAACCTAAATCGGAAAAATTATGGAGAAAGTTAATAAAACATAATCAAGTCCATAAGCCTAAAATCTGAAATCATAAGTCGACAATAAGTGCGTTAAGTTGTGAACGAAAATAAGTTAAAAACGAGAAGGAAAAGCTAACTTCGACTGTGCCGAAGTTTTAATACACTTGAAAAACTTTACTCCAACTGATTTAACCTGTAAAATATAAATAGGATATAGATATCAGATATTTGAAATTTTTTAAATCATTAGATAATAAAAATTTGATACCATAAAAAACTTTTCTTAGTAAAACACATTTTCCTACCGATCGGTCCTATGGGAGCTATATGCTATAGTCATCCGATTTTGATAAATTTTTCAAAATTATGTGAAAGCATATATTACTAATATCAACGAAGAAAGGGGACGCTACCATAGAAAACAAAAAGTTTTTCTCACTAGCACTTGTTTTTTGACCGACCGTTTCTATGGCAGCTATATAATATAGTCATCCGATTTTGATAAATTTTTACTGTATTATGTGAAAGCATATAAAACTAACATATACCAATATAAGTGACGCTACGATGGAAAACAAACAAGTTTTTTTTTCACAAGAACCAGTTTTTTGTCCGACCGTTTCTATGGCAGCTATATGCTATAGTGATCCGATTTTGATAAATTTTTCCAGAACGGTGTGGAAGCATAAAAAACAAATATATGCCACGATTATTGACGCTACTATGGAAAACAAAAAAGTTTTTCTAACTAAAACTAGTTCTTAGAACGATCGTTCCTATGGCAGCTATATGATATAATCATCCGACCCGGCAGTTTCCGACATATTGGTTGTGTGCAGTAAAAAGAAGATTCTCTGCAAAATTTCAGCTCGATAGCTTTAAAACTGAGGGACTAGTTCGCGTAGAAACAGACAGACAGACAGACAGACAGACGGACAGACGGACAGACGGACGGACGGACAGACGGAATTGATATATATGTCTAGAAGGTTTTAACAATGTATTTTCAAAATTGAGGGAGATATGAGGTATTTTTCAAATTGCGGGGGCGACAACTCTACTATCTTTAGTGTGATCGGAAAATGATGTATGGCGGATCGATAGGTAATGATGATTAAAATATATGTCTAAAAGGTCCGAACAATCTATTTTCAAAATTGTGGGAGATATGAGGTTTTTTTTTATATTGCGGGGGCGGGAGGGGGCGTCGCAAAAATTTGAAACAAACTTGATCTGCGTGCAGACCATACATGTTTACACTGAAAAAATTGTAGCTCTAGCTCTTATAGCCTCTGAGATCTAGGTGTTCATACGGACAGACGGACATGTCTATATCGACTCGGCTGCTCTCTATTTTCGACCACTGCACTATGGTCCAGATTCAGTTTTTTTTGGCATAAAGTCGAAAAATTTAGTTACATGGTTCAAACTTCGCACATTTTATTGTTATGGCATTAATAATGTGTAAACAAAAAATTGGGCGACCACGCCCACGCTTGCCGCCCCTGCAAACTGATTGATAGTAGATTTAGAATAAATATATATTATTTCCTGTTCTATTTAATTACTTACTTATTTTTATACACTTGAAAAGTGTATATTAATTTTGCCCAGAAGTTTGTAACGCATAGAAATATTCATTTCCGACCCCATAAACTATATATATTCTTGATCAGGACGACGAGCTGAGTTCATTTCCGCTTGTCCGTCCGTCCGTCTGTCTGTCCGTCTGTCTGTTCTTTTCCATCATTATGTGGGCCGTAGTTTCTTTTACGAGTTCAATTTTCAGAGGTCTGCAAAATCGTATAGATTGCGGTGTTCTATTATTCCATATGTTGTGATCAAAAGAGTCTATAATTTGAATGGGTATAACAGAAGTAACAAAAATGGAGTGATCTGAAAGCTGTTCGCCAGGTGTTTCGGTAGCGAACTTCTGCCTGTATATTGAATGACCCGTTGAACCATCAAATCCATAGCTGCATATAAGTTTAATTTCAGAACTGTTTGGAAACTGATTTAAAACATCGGATTGCATTTTAATAATTCTGTGCGCAGTATGATCCAAAGGTTTTGTAATGATACTTGGGCGGCGGTTTCCGTTACTTTTATATCTACAGGGCGGAATTGTAATTTAGATTCCATTACTAGACTATAGGTTGGATAAATGTTACTGTGGCGACTTTTATTCATAAGTCTAGTGTTCATGTATTGCTGTTTTGTAAGAGAATTTTCCAGGAGGAAAGCCAAAGCTTCATCGGGTGTAAGTGGAATGGGTTTTTGATATCAAATTGCTTTCTCGATTCAGTTGAGTATTCGGGTGTTGTTATGGTTTTTTTAAGAACAAAAGCCGTGTCCTTCTTGCTTTGTTTCTTTGCAGAGACTGCTGCAGCATGTGCAAGAAGATTTGTGTCACAATTATTTTCATTTGCGAGCTCAGATGACAATTTCCATTTTAATCTTGTACCCGCATTCGTGTAGGATAAGGTTGGACGTCCCATTTGCTGTGGTGTCTTGCAGGTTTCATCGATAGTAATTGATATCTTAGACGCCAACCATACAGTATGCTTAGACATGAACCGTTCAAGCCTGTAGTTACATTTGGAAAGATATTTATGAATGTAACTATTATTTATTATTTATTAATTTTGGTGTATATCCAATCCGATACACATTGAATTTGTCGATTGTTGCTGCGCCATATTTCGATAAGTTCGCTGTGACTAAACTCAAACGTGCCTATATATTACCAAAATGAGTAAAAAGGGGGACGAACGGGGATGAGTTTTTGGTTTGTGGCTAAAAACAACACTCACAAGTACAATCTGGACCAATTAGTTGCTTTCAGCATGGAACAGCTTATTAGTTATATTCCACGAAACACGGAGAACGCATGTTAGTTTTCTAGAAAAATACACAAAAATTGGACATTACACAACACTAAATCCTAAAGAACATACCTTGATGATTACTTTCCATAATTTAGTTGAATTTTCTGGACCAATTTTACGCGTGTGGCACAACACAAAGCAACTAAATATTTTGGCGCAAATTTCTGTTCGTAAATCAGCTGATCGCTAGCTCACTTTTAAAATCTCTCAAAAAGCTTTGGTGGCGCTTTTAAAGCTTTTAATTAAAATTTTTATAATGTATGATGAATTTACTTTAAGATTAAAATAAGTAAACAACGATATATTAACATCGAAAAATCGACTTTATGCCAAAAAAACACATCTGGACCATAGTGCACTGGTAGCCGTTCCTCCACGGAAACAAGTCTTTGTCTCTCGCCTTTGCCCCGGACATTTCCGTTACTAAATTTAAATTTAGAAAACAGCTATCAAATTCGTCCTTCAAAATTTCTATTCCATCATCACTTATGGACCACATTTTTCAACCCAGTATATGGCCGGAATTTTGTATAGTTCAAGAATATGGACTAAAAACCAATCTAAATTTTGCCACTCTTCCTAAATCCTCAAAAAACTTAGATCGTCCCTTGAAATCAAATACCAAAACGTAAGAGGGATTAGAAGTAATGTAGAAGGCGGGTGGATGGTTTGTCTTAGAATGATTTTATTAGGGCACCAAGGCCACTATTTATACGATTTGGTTACATTGCATCTTATGGCTAGGTATGCTTACATGCGTTAGAGTAGATATTAATGCTAATCTTATGCTAGGCTTAAATAACTGTAAGTGCATCCATGTCTTATCTGCTTTGATGCATAGGCTTTGGAGCTTTACTAAGATAAGCTTATAGATGTATACATTAAGAATAAAGCTTTGGCTTAAGTTCTAATGGCTTAAGCTTAATAATCGACCCGAACACTGGTTCAATGTTTAGTGTTTGCTTATCATAAATATTAATACATATTTATACTACATCTCCCTTTTTCGCAAAAAAAGAATAATTTATTGTTCTTTTTTTTCAGTCGGGTTTTTAATTAAGATCAGAATTATACATCTCAGCGTATGCTGTGATTCACGTACTCATAGAGTGACGCTCTGTCGCTCTTATGTTTTTTTATTGAAGATAAGAGATCTTAATTTTCTTATTATTTTATTTACATTATTTATATTTAATCTATTAATTTTACTCGGTCTAAATTTACAATTTGTGAAAAATTGTAAATTTGAAGAGTGTATATTAATTTTGCCCAGAAGTTTGTAACGCATAGAAATATTCATTTCCGACCACATAAACTATATATATTCTTGATCAGGACGACGAGCTGAGTTCATTTCCGCTTGTCCGTCCGTCCGTCTGTCCGTCTGTCTGTCCGTCTGTCTGTTTCTACGCGAACTAGTCTCTCAGTTTTAAAGCTATCGAGCTGAAATTTTGCACAGAGTCTTCTTTTTACTGCACGCAACTAATATGTCGGAACCGGCCAGATCGGATGACTATATCATATAGCTGCCATAGGAGCGATCGGTCTAAGAACTAGTTCTAGTTAGAAAAACTTTTTTGTTTTCCATCGTATCGTCACTAATCTTGGTGTATATTAGTTTTATATGCTTCCACATAATTCTGGTAAAATATATCAAAATCAGATAACTAAAGCATATAGCTGCCATAGGAACGATCGGTCGAAAAATAAGTCTTTGTGAGAAAAACTTTTTTAATTTCCATCGTAGCGTCTCCAAACGAAGTATATATTTGTTTTATATGTTTACACACAATTCTGATCAAATTTATCAAAATCGGATATTTATAGCAATATAAACTACTTCTAGTGAGAAAAACTTTTTGTTTTTATCTTATCCCAATCTTGGTATATATTAGTTTTATATGCTTTCAACTAATTTTGAAAAAGATCAAAATCAGCCATAGGACCGATCGGTCAGAAAAATGTGTTTTACAAAGAAATTTTTTTATGGGTATCAAATTTTTATTAGCAATGATTTAAAAATGTTAAATATCTGATAACTATATCCATATATTTTTTGCAGTTAAATCAGAAGGAGTAAAGTTTTCAAGTGTATCAAAGCTTCGGCACAGTCGAAGTTAGCTTTGCTTCTCGTTTTTCCCTAATTTCACTACCTTATATTTTCCTAAATATTGATTGTCTAATTAATGGCCTGTTTCATTCTTAAGTAAAACTAATTGTCCTATTTTAATTTCTACTTCATTTGTGTGATTATGATATTGTTCTTTGTTTTTTTCTTTATATTTTGTAACATAATTCTTGCCTTATTTTTAGCTACCTGTAATTTATATTTAATTTCTTTTTTTATAATCTTCTAAATTATAAACTGGATCAACTGTTGTTGTTAAAAATGGGAAATCGGTTGGTTGTTTCCAGACTAGTTCAAAGGACAATAGCAAGTTTACTGTTGATGGAGTAATATTAAAACAGTATGTAAGTATTGAAGATACTCATCCCAATCATATTTTTCAATTGATATGTCTATACTCATTGAATGTTCTGTGGCTTCGTTCCACTCTTCCAAGAGTTTGATGATGATGGGCAGTTGCTTTTAATTTTCAATTTTAAAGTTTTACATAATTCTGTTAGTATTGAGTTCATGTATTCTGTCCCATGTCTGTGACTAACGTCTTCATCGGACCAATTGTCCAGAATACATTTCTCAAAGATCGCTTTTGCGACAGTTTTGCACGTTTGTCCGGTATTGCTACTGTGATAAGGTATTTGGTCAAATCACATATCTTGCTACCGCATATTCGTATCCGTTTTTCAGTTTTGGTAATGGACCAATAGTGTCAATTAGAACAATGCTCAAAAGCTGTTGCAGGCGTTGGTGTCAATGTCATAGGTGTTTTATTATGTCCTGGTAATTTTTGCTAGATTGCATTTTCCCATGATTTTACGTACGCCGTCACTTGTTTTGTCATATTCTTCCAATAAAATTTTCTTTTAATCTTTTTAACATTCTTGATATTCCGCAGTGGCCACCTGCTATTGGGTTATCATGGTACCTATTCAAATATTTTTAATTTCAACATTATTTTTATTAAATTTTCTTATTGATGGCAGTATAGCTATTTTTAGTTTCTTTAAATTTTATTACCTTTGCTCTTAAATTCGTTAATTGAAACTATACTGAATATTTCTTCTGAAGAAGCTATTTACAAATAATTTATGCTTTGTTCACCGGCATCTCGTTCAAGCCTTGGAAAGAATCAATTTAGATCAATTATTCCATTAATGAAATAATCATAAACCGCAAATGCTGTTAAAAATTAATAAGTTTAACGAAGGCAAAGCTAACTTCGACTGTGCCGAAGTTTAATACACTTGAAAAACTTTACTCCAACTGATTTAACTAAAATATATAAAGGATATATATCAGATATTTAAAGTTATTAAATCATTGATAATAAAAATTTGATACCATAACAAAAAAACTTTTCTTAGTAAAACACATTTTCCGACCCATCGGTCCTATGGCAGCTATATGCTATAGTCATCCGATTTTGATAATTTTTCAAAATGATGTGAAAGCATATAAAACTAATATACCAAGATTGGGAACGCTACGATAAAAAACAAAAAAATTTTCTCAATAGAAGTAGTTTTTTGGCCGAACGTTTTATATGGCAGCTATATGCTATAGTCATCCGATTTTGATAAATTTTTTTTTCATGAATTGTGTGGGAAACATATAAAACAAATATATACTACGATTGGAGACGCTACGATGGAAAAAAAAGTTTTTCTCACAAAGACTTATTTTCGACCGATCGTTCCTTGGCAGCTATATGCTATAGTGATCCGATTTTGATACATTTTCCAGAATTATGTGGAAGCCTATAAAACTAACATATACCAAGATTAGTGACGCTACGATGGAAAACAAAAAGTTTTCTAACTCTAGTAGTTCTAACTAGTTCTTAGACCGATCGTTCCTATGGCAGCTATATGATATAGTCATCCCGATCCGGCCGGTTCCAACATATTAGTTGCGTGCAGTAAAAGAAGACTCTGTGCCAAAATTTTAGCGCGATAGCTTTAAAACTGAGAGACTAGTTCGCGTAGAAACAGACAGACGGACAGACGGACAGACAGACAGACAGACGGACAGACAGACGGACGGACGGACAAGCGGAAATGAACTCAGCTCGTCGTCCCGATCAAGAATATATATAGTTTATGGGGTCGGAAATGAATATTTCTATGCGTTACAAACTTCTGGGCAAAATTAATATACACTTTTCAAGTGTATAATAAATTTTGCCATCACAAAAGATGATTGCCTCCACTTGAAAAGTGTATATTAATTTGCCCCATTGTGTCATAGAAATTATTCTGTCAGTCCCTACAAACTAGTCTCTCAGTCTAAAACTATCGAGCGGAAGTTTGCGCAAATATTTTTTGCTGCACGCAACTAAATATCGGAACTCGGCCGGATCGGATGACTATATCGTATCGCTGCCATAGAAACGATCGGTCTAAAGAACTAGTTCTAGTTAGAAAAACTTTGTTTTTCCATCGTACGGCACAAATCTTGGAGTATGTTAGTTTTATGTGCTTCCACATAATTGTAAAAAATTTATAAAAATCGGATGACTATATATATAGCGCCATATAAAGGTCGTTCAAAAAACTGGTTCTAGTGGGAAAAAATTTTTGTTTTCGTTGTAGCTTCACCAATCGTAGTATATATGGATTTTATATCTTCCACCAATTTCGAAAAATTTTTTGGATATAATCACTATAGCTGCCATAGAACGTCGGTCGAAGTTTTTATTTCCGTCGCTGACTTGAGTTTTCTCTGCTTCGCCGTAATTCTGGAAATGCCAAGATCGGTCGGAAAATAGTTCTAGTGAGAAAAACTTTTTGTTTCCATCGTATCGTATCGTCTTGGTAGATATTAGTTTTATATGCTTTTACGAGTTTCTTAAAAATTTATAAAAATCGGATAGACTATAGCATATACTGCCTTAGAACCGATCGGTCGGAAAATGTGTTTTTTTTATATGGTATCCTATTTTTATTATCCAATGATTTAAATGTATAATATCTGATATCTATCCTATATATATTTTACTGGTTAAATCAGTTGAGCTAAAGTTTTTCAAGTGTATTCACAGTCAAAACTTTTTCATTTTATTTGGTTTAAGATTGTCAGGGGGTTGTGTTGTTCTTTTTCGTGTCCGATTTGTGGTTACTTTTAATATATATATTATTAGATAATTCTTTAATTTCTTTAAATTCATTATTGATAGTGCGTCTGCTGTATAATTTTCACGTCCTCTGATGTATTCAATAATCAAATCATACTCCTCTAACATCATTCGTATAAGCTTGGATGCTGGGTTTTTAGCGAAAATAGATAGTTAGTGGTTGATGATCTGTTTTAATTTAATTATTTTTTTCCTTAAATGTAGGCTTAAAATACTGTATAGCTAATGTATTGCTGTCAGTTCTTGTTCTATTGTTGACTTATTGCTTTCGCCCTTGTTGAACGAGTTTGATGCGTATGCAACTGGTAGTGTTTACCGTCATATTCTTGGCTCCTTTGCTCCACACGCTTTTTTGCTTGCATCCGTTGTAATGCAAAATTCATTACTAAAATCAGGATATTGAAGAATTGTTTGGCTAACAGTTGCTTTTTTAAGTATTTAAAAACTATATATATTCTTGATCAGGACGACGAGCTGAGTTCAATTCAGTCTGTCCGTCCGTCCATCATCCAATCCAGTCGGTTCCGACTGCTCCACAGTTATCAGCTTTTAAATTTAAAAGTTTGGTAAAAATCTATAAGAAACTCACTCTCCCAAAATTGCGAGTCTCCTAATCGCAATTGGACGGGAGTTATGAGGCTGGAAAGTTAAACAGAAAAACAGTTTTTTCTTAAGAACCGCTTGACCGATTTTGATGGGTTAAATATATGTTCTAAGTGTTCAAAATACAATTCTAAAAATATTTTTTGCAGATTTTTATTACTAAAACTTTGGTCAAAAAATGATGATTAAATTTTTCAAATAATTTTTCGCGGTGATAATCTTTTCTACACCTCCAGTTTATTTTTCTATATTTACATTAGGATATCCTAATAACATATAATTTTTGCAATCAGATCCCAATTGGGCCTCATGGTGAAAAACAATTAAACATGTAAATAGAATTTTACATATGGGATATTCCATATCAACTCAGTACATTTTTTGATGTCTCCAAAAAATTTTTAATCGTTGTCAAATAGAAGGACTATATAGATGTGGAGAATACCTTTAAATGGTTGTCCCCCACAGTCGATAGTTCTCAAGATAATGTGAAAAAGACTTGAAATTTAAAAAATCATAACTTTTTAACGGATCATCGGATTAAAACGATCCAAAGACAAATTCTAGTCCTTTTCACGTAAACTTTTTAAAAAAATATGGGACAACTCTTAGAGCTATCTAAAGACGGTTTTTAAAGAAAAAAAAAACAGTTTTTATTCATTTTCTTGGAAATTTTTCATGATAGAAGATGATGATTGCGCATGTGACAGGATGACCTTTAGGTAGCAGCAGTGGGTGTTTGCTACGAAGTCCAGATCAGAATTTTGGAGCCTTCCTCCAACGCGCATCAATCCTTTTTGAGTCCAATATGGGCAGCAACGATAGAAGCTCGCTCTTATTGGAAAGCAGCTTACCTGAGCTCAAGGCCCAATAATCTGCCGAGAAATGAACCATTTGGATGTTTTAACAATCAAGTGTGTTCCGCTTTTTATGGACGAGGCAACTCCTTCTGCCTTAGCATGAAGCTCGATGCACGTAGGCATGAGCTGAAGCTTTCAAAGGATTTTGCAATTTACAGTCGGATGATAGATCTGCGTGGGAACAAGCTGAATGTTTTTCTGGCGACGGTCGGGCAGCTCAACAGGAAGATTAATAGATCAGGCCAGTTTGAGCTAGAAGCACTCAAACTAGGTCCTTTTTGCCAAGAATGCGAATCCAAAAGTTCCAATGGGGTACATCCGCGTGATAAAATGTCAGCTGGGTTCATCTGGGAAGGAACGTGATGCCAAGTCATTCCTTTTGTGCGTTCTGTATTTGAGAAACCTGTTGGAGACGAATACGTTAAAAAGTTAGATGGGGCTTCGCGAATCCATGCAAGCGTTATAGTTAGTCTGACCAACAGTGGTATGTGCAGTCAAATTGCAGGCTTTGGGCAATGTTGGCTATGAGTTCCGACAACTAAGTGCTACCGGAGAGCTCAAGCTTTGGGATTGTCAGCGTTTTCAAAGGAGCGACTCTGGATTTTGCGCAAAGTAAAATGGGATGAGAATATTCCGTGAGTTCAGAGTGAACGTAAACTCAAACGCCGTATGCCGTCAGCTTGCATCGCAAAAGGCATGAATCTCGTAGGTGGCCTTTGGCATCATAACGAATCGTGGAAATTTTTGAGGGCTGCAGACAAATGAAATCTGCGAGGTGAGCTCAGTCAAAGGAACTGCAGTGACTGCGGCAGGCTCTCGTCCCAACTCAGCTTCTCTTTTATTTTATTTATTTTTTTTTATTTATTTATTTATTTTCTAGTCATCCTAACGCCACAAGTACATTTTACTTATAATTTATCTGTGCTAGTCTAATTGGTTAGCTTAAGGAACATTTTAACATTTAAACATTTAAAATCCCTACTTAAATTTTATCTAAAATCTAAACATTCAAAAATATGTATTGTTTTCTAATTAATTTTAACGGATCATTTATGTTTAAATACCTAACATTATTACTTTTATTTAACATTATTTATTTATTTTGTATTTGTATTTATTTGTATTTGTTTTTCCTACTTTGTTAATTGTTTATGGTTCGAAAGTGAGTTTCTAATTTTATCTTAAATTGCATTGGCGTTCTTAATAGTTTTGATTTCATGTAGTAGTGGATTCCAACAACGAACAGCGTGAATATAAGATTGTTTTTCGAAATTGAAAGTCTAAATTTTTGGCATATAATATTATATGCTCTTTTGACACACTAAAATTAAGTTTCTGATGAAGGTATGAGGGTCCATTGTCCAGATTATTTTGTGTAAAAGAGTTAGACTTCTCAAGTCCATCCACGCCTGCGGGGGTAAATTAAAGATATGCACTGATACGTCTGATATCCTGTCAGTTCGTTTTCGGTTATATACATAACGTGCTATGTTATTAAGGCTACTTGCATCTTCCTCTGACTTTCAAGTCACAATTATTGAATACTTCAACTCCATAAAAAAGGACAGACGTTAGTAGACTCTTGGCTACCAGCAACCTAATGCTAACTGGCAGAAAGTCTTTTATAATATTTTGGTTTCTGAGGGTTCCGTACATCTTGCCTGTTGATCTTTTTGAAAATGTACGTTATGTATTGCAGTATGTAAGGAAGAATTATTTTCAAAAAATTTCGGATTAATTTCATCAAGACCAGTAGCATTTGACTTAATATGTAGTATCGATTCTAGGACTTCACATTGAGTAACTCACATAAAACTAAAATTATTATCACAGGCTTTATAAGATTGACTATTCAGGTACTTGTTGTGCTTAACTTCAGGTACATCAGAACTTACAAAAAATACTATTTAGCTCGTCAGTGTCGATGTCAATGTTAGGTTATGGTTTGGGCTTCCCAGTACCAAGTTCTTTTAGAAGTGACCATGTTTTGCACTTCTCCTGCATTATTAATCTTTGCACAATAATACTCCTTTTTTGAAGAGTTTATAAGGACAGTTACTTCTTTTCTTAGCATTTTATAGACTTTATAATGCTGATCAGTCTTGAAACGTTTCCATTTGCCTGTATAAGCTTTGTCACGAAAGTATATATGTTTCTTTATGTTAGTATTACACGGCTTTGGTTTGTGGCAGATTAATTTTTGTCGAAGTGGTACGAGTTTGTTGTAAAGTGAGACTATATTATCAGTAAAAAAAGTCAAGTTGGGAGTCAACAGTTGAAGGTGATAAATAGAACTCCAGTCACATATACATAGATCAGTTCTCAACAAAATATGGTCAATACGCTTAAAATCTCTGTATTCAGTTCGATTGTCAATGTGGTCAACACATAAATCATAGGACATAAACAGAACATCATGTTTGGAAAAGACAGGAACAGAAATTTGGTCGTATAGTTGAACTCTCTCAGGGTGAGCTTACATCAAAAAACATCTAAGAGCGTATTGCAGGTATCAGTGAAGTGCGTTGGAATGTTACGATTTACAATTGTCATTCCAGAGATTCCATATTGTTTAATAGATGACTTTCCAGCAAAATATTTGAATTCATATCTCCTGTTGAAAATAATTTCATTAAAATTTAAAGACAAGGCGGAGACCAGATCAATTAATTCTAAATATTCTGTAGTGCGGCTTGGTCGGTCTTTGCAGCCGATTAGAAGTTTTCTATCATCTCTCTTATTAAGAATTTCGACAAAAATCCATTCCATTGCACTTCCCATCTGTTGCTTACATACTACTCTAGAATTAAGGCGTTTGTTAACATAAATTGCAACTCCTCCAGCATGGTCCATACGGTCAGAACGATACAAAACATAATTTTTCACACGAAAAATCAAGTCACTCAAATCAGACACAAACCACGTTTCAGGAGATACCAATAGCTCCACATTTGAACTGATAAATTTAGATTAAAAAAATCTAAACTCTTCCATTTTATTAACCTGGCTTTGTGCGTTTAAATGAACTATATTAAGCCCTGACTTTTGCTTGGATAAAATTCAGTTGAGGTAGCTGTTCTTGTTGGGGCTACTACTATCGCCTCTATCAAATAAGATCAAAACTATAAGTCGCACACATTAATTTTGTAAGCAGAGAGAAAATTTGTTGAACCCTATGAATCAAATGTTGGATAAACAGAAATACACATAAATATAAATAAATTGAAAAATAAAATAAAAAGTTTCTAAATATAGACACAAATAAACGTAAAAATATTATATTTAATTTAATTTCCATAGCACCGCCTGAAGAAATATTTTCAGCCT